>JAFLJL010000687.1:0-5000 GCA_018398815.1 Conus ventricosus | reverse complement strand
ATTGGGTAGGGGCCTTTAAAAAAAAAAAAAAAAAAAAGCAACAGTATAAAAAAGGTATGGCCTTTTAAAAAAAGAAAAGAAAAAAGCACAGATATATACTTTACGTTTGGGCCCTTTAAAAAAAAAAAGAAGAAAAAAGCTACAGATAAAAAATAGGTTAGGCCTTAAAAAAAAAAAAAAAAACTACAATATAAAATTGGGTTTAGGGGCCTTTTTTAAAAAAAAAGAAGAAAAAACTACAGATTTTAAAAATTGGGGTTATGGCCTTTAAAAAAAAAAAAAGAAAAAAGTACAGATATATAAATTAGGTTAGGGGCCTTTAAAAAAAAAGAAGAAAAAGCTACAGTTTAAAAAAATTTATTTTCGAGGGAATACCTGCAGGGGGAAATTGAAAAAAACTTGAAAAAAAAAAAACCTTTCCCCCGACAGAAAGAAAAAAGGACCTTTCCGCTACAGAAAGAAAAAATGACCTTTCCCCCGCAAAAGAAAAAATACCTTTTCCGCCGACAAAAAAAAAAAAAACCTTTCCCACCACAAAAAAAAAAATGCCCTTTTTCCGCCGACAGAAAGAAAAATGACCTTTTTTCCGCTGACAGAAAAAAAAATGACCTTTTCCGCCGACAGAAAGAAAAAATGACCTTCCGCCGACAGAAAAAAAATTTTGACCTTTTCCCGCTGACGAAAAAAAAAATTTACCTTTCCGCCGACAGAAAGCGACAAACAAATTAAAGCCCCTTCGAATGAGCCCTCAAACCCAAAGGTTTTCCCATGGTGATCGCATCACAACTCTTGCCAACGTCAAATCCCATCACCAGCTTTCGGAAGAGTGGGCCAGTTTGCCTTTGGGTAGGAGACCCTTCACTAACACACCCTGCTTAAGAAATGGAAAGAATAAGGAAGAAAGGGAAACTGAGGGATGATTTGAATGAAATGGACTAATGACAGGGGAAACGACTGAATAAAGCCCACGGGCAGCTCTTCAGTCAGCACAAACCCGGGCGGGAGCCTGTTGTGTACCGAGTGGTTGTAAAGCGCTTAAGTTTGGCCTACCCGGGAAATAGACGCTATATAAGTATTCCTTAAAAACAATAATAAAATAATTGTCCCATTGAAACTTTTTCTCAACGCTCATAGCGAACTAAACCTGATCGTTTTTTTTTGGCAGGAAATACTTGCCTTAATTCGTACCTGAAATAGATCAAACACTGTTAAAAAACTGACGCTGAATAAAGTGGGTTCTCTTGAAAGCACAACATTTATTTGGATTTTACGGGTAAAAACACTTGGGCACAAACGGGTTTTGTCCTTTAAATGCTTCTTTGTCTGGCATAACCATGTCAACCTGGGGGTACGTCAGTGGGGGAAGGACAGCCACAGCCCAAACACACTCACAGCTTGCTTACAATCTCATTCAATATCTGCATTTTCAAACAAACCACATAAGTCAAAAACTTTACTACACTAACATAAAAAAAATCAATGCGCATGAGTCAAACAAAATAAAACATTTTCCCTTTCCCTTTAACTTCACAAAACCCTTTATCTAATCATCATAACAACCCGGGTTTTAAAAAGATTTTCCACTTACCCACCAGGCGATCTTAAAATATTTTCAATCACGTCTTTCCTTTTTTCTTTTTTTTTTCTTTTCACGTCACTTCCACAAGCACCAGCGCGACCAACCTGGGACTGGGCAGGTTTTGGACCCCGGGACTGGGCAGGTTTTTTGACTGCTGGCCTGGCCCCGGGTTTAAACCCCTGGGGCTGGCGGTACTGGCTTTTTCCTGTGGTTTTTGCCTAAAGAAAGTGGCGCGCCCAAAATGGTCGAAAACCCCGGTTCAGATTAACAGGGGCAAACCCGCATCGATCTGTTCTCCTTTTTTCCTCCTTCACTAACCATTCACTCCCTCTCTCTCCTTCTGGTCTGCTCTATCAAATGGCATGGGGCTTTTTTTTTTCTTTTTTTTTTTCCCCTTTATCAAATTTGCAACTCTCTCCCCTTTTCCCCAAACCTCCTTATCCTTCCCTGCAAAATCTTTTGGGCAATGCTCAACTCGGTTCTCTTCACTCCCCTCTCACTCTCGCTTTTCTCTCGGCAGAGCCCACTCCCCGAACCCTTTCCCCTGCCTTTTCTTTTTTTTTCTTTCCCCCCTCACTCCCCTCGTTTTTTTTTTTTTTTCCTACGTGTCAAAAAGGGGGAATACCATTGGTCATATTTTTTCCCCCCCCTTTGGGGCCCAGGTTACCCCCCCAATTCCCTTGACATTCAAATCATCAAAATCACATCACCCCCTTGCTCTCTGTGGGGCAATGGGTCATTTTAATTAAATTTAACTTGGGTTTTACCCCCACTACACAAACCCCCCCCTTCCTACTTTAAACCCGCACTCTGACTTAACTTGGGGGCTGGTCTTGCAAATTACGTATCTTTTGACCTGACGTAAAGATCCGTCCCGGCCAACCATTGAACTTTGGGCAAGCCACTCAGCTGTCTGTGGGCGGTGCGTCTCCGGAAGGACAGCAAAAGCCCCCCGCCGTGCCTAATTGGCTACGCACACATGAAGTCGTCTCCTGGAAAACCAAATGTTTGAGTTTGGACTTATGTCCATTGAACTGGCGGCGCTGACCAGAATTCGGTTTTTCTTTTTTTTTCCCGGGCAATTTCCCCCTTGCAAAAAACTATCTCAGCATTGTTCAAAACAACGGTAAAAAAAAAGCAAAAACAACCAATTTTCTGAACCACAGCACACATGCATTTTTTCAAAAATTATTTACAACAAACGGTTTACAAATTATCGCATGTATCGGTGTAAATACACCCCAATGGGGGACATTTACGTGCCTTTTACTTCTTTTTTCCAACTATTTTTTTGATAACCTGTGCCACCTATCAATTTCCCCCACCTGCGGTTTGCCACCTCTTCTCTTCCAACTACTAGAAAGCACAATCTAAAATGACACATCCCTGACACCTCACTGGGGAATTTTCCCTCCTCACTTATCGCAAACATGCATTTCTACACAAACGACTGATGCTCCAAACATAACTACATTTACATGAACAAGTCTCACAAAGAAAATATGAACCATAGCCAAATGGGAATGAACCCAATCCACTCAATCTCACTGTAATCAACACATATTATTTACAAAGTAGCTATGCACCCCGGATATGACTGACTTCCTCTGAGTTGCAGCTTGCTAGACTGCACGACTTAAATAGCAGCTCCTACATTCTGTCGACCTGGATGTACTGAACTCGAATACCTGTAGGGCTGCAGTGCCATTGCCCAACGCAGCACCCTGCTGTTTTTCAGCTGCGCCTCCTGCGGAATTTGAGTGGTTGATGACATCCTCTATCACGAACTCTTTCCCATACAATAATTGTGAAATTTCTGCACGGCCCACACAACAGCCAAACACTCCTTCTCTACCGTTGCGTACCCTTCTTCACACTTCGTCAACTTCCTGCTAGCATACTTCACAGGAAACTCGACCCCTTCGTGATCCTGCAACAATACTGCACCTACTCCACCACCTGAGCATCTGTACGCAACAAAAATGGTTTAGACATATCCGGTAGCTTCAAGATGGGACGGGAACCTAGTCATTCTAGCACTGTCTGCAGTGCTTGCTCTGCAGCGTCTGACCACTCGACCACTGCCGGTTTCCCTGCCTTGACCAAATCACTGAGAGGACTCGTGATTGCTGCGAAATTTGGTACAAACTCCCTGTAGAAACCAATAAAACCTAGCAGACTCCTGACCTCTGTCTTGGTCTTTGGTCTCTTTGAATTCATCATCTTCTCCATCTTCCATTTTCTGGCTGCTTTGGGTCACCTCCACCAATGATTGCTGCTGCGCCTATGTGCTGAGTCTCACGCTGAATATATTTGCGGAGCAAATTCGCATGGAAAAGTTTTGGTTTCCCATTCACATCAATTCGTAATCCTGATCTACCTTTTCAATGATGGTGAATGGTCCTTTCCAATGCATCAGCAGCTTGTTGTGATCCGTGGGAAGCAGTAACAGGACTTGATCTCCCACCTTGAGGATTGCTTTCCTCACCTTCCTGTCATATTGCTTCTTCTGCACGACCCTAGCCTCCTGCAAACTTTCCTTGCAACCTTACATGTCTCCTCTAGCCTATTGCGTAGGCCCACCACATACTGATAAGTGGTTTTTACCTCTTCTGACTCCTGTTCTCCGGACCATAGCTCTTGAGAATACACACTGGTCCTCTGACGTCCGCCCACACAGCAGCTCAAATGTGAAAAGCCTGTGCTCTCCTGAGGGGCTTCCCTGTAGGCGAACAATGCCGCTGGAATGTAACGATCCCAATCTGCTGGTCTTTCCTCACAGAGCTTCTTTAAGATGCCCTTCAGCACACCATTGAATCTTTCCACCAAGCCATTACATTGTGGGTGGTATGGGGTAGTGAGAATCTGTGGATCCCTAGCAGCCTGTTGATCTCCCTCATCACGCCTGAGGTGAACTGTGACCCCCTGTCACTGAGAATTTGTGATGGCACACCCACGCGAGAAAAGATGTCTACTAGCCCTTCAGCGTCCTGTTGTGTATCTACGCCTTTCAATGCGACTGCTTCTGGATATCTGTCGCGTAATCCACGAGCGTCAACACATACCTGTGCCCACCTTTGGAACAGGGCGAGATTGGGCCAATCAGCTCAACAGCCACTCTCCTGAATGGTGTGTCAATTAAAGGGGGCTGTTTAAGAGGCGCCTTCCTCTTCACCCCTCTTGTGGCTGACCTTTGACACACATCACATGACATGCAGAACCGCTTTAATGTCTGCCACTGCCCTGGCCAGTGAAAATCATCAAGGATTTGGTCAGCTGTTTTGCCGGTGCCGAGATGACCCCCATAAGCGACTCGTGACCTACTGACATGACAGTGTCACGATAACATGCTGGTACCTCTAACTGAGTTGTCACCTTACCTGTCTTCCCCCTTTGGGGAATCTCGGTACAACAACCCGCC
>JAFLJL010000686.1:12500-25963 GCA_018398815.1 Conus ventricosus | reverse complement strand
GGGTGATGCAATGAGGTGTGGGTGATGGAGTGGTGTGGGTGATGCAATGAGTGGTGTGGGTAATGGAGTGGTGTGGGTGATGGAGTGGTGTGGGTGATGCAAAGATGTGGTGTGGGTTTGGATGTGTGTGGTGATGCAATGAGTGGTGTGGCTGATGCAATGAGTGGTGTGGGTGATGCAATGAGTGGTGTGGGTGATGCAATGAGTGGTGTGGGTGATGCAATGAGTGTTGTGGGTGATGGAGTGGTGTGGTGATGCAAATGAGTGGTGTGGGTGATGGAGTGGTGTGGGTGATGCAATGAGTGGTGTGGGTGAGCAATGAGTGGTGTGGGTGATGCAATGAGTAGTGTGGGTGATGCAATGATGTGGTGGGGGTTTGATGCAATGAGAGCTGTGGGTGCCGCAATGAGTGGTGTGGGTGATGCAATGATGGTGGGGTGATGCAATTTGAGTGGTGTGGCTAATGGAATGAGACGTGTGGGTGATGCAATGAGTGTGTGGGTGATGCAATGAGTGGTATGGGTGATGATGGTGGTGGTGATGCAATGAGTGGTGTGGGTGATGCAATGAGTGTGTGGGTAAATGCAATGAGTGGTATGGGTGATGAGTGGTGTGGGTGATGCAATGAGTGGTGTGGGTGATGAATGAGAGGTGTGGGTGATGCAATGAGTGGTATGGGTGATGAGTGGTGTTGGTGATGCAATGAGTGTGTGGGTGATGCAATGAGTGGTATGGGTGATGAGTGGTGTGGGTGATGCAATGAGGGGGTGTGGGTGATGGAATGAGTGGTATGGCTAATGCAATGAGTGGTGTGGGTGATGCAATGAGTGGTATGGGTGATGAATGGTGTGGGTGATGCAATGAGAGGTGTGGGTGATGGAATGAGAGGTGTGGGTGATGGAAGATGGTGTGGGTGATAGAATGAGTGGTGTGGGTGACGGAATGAGAGGTGTGGGTGATGCAATGAGAGGTGTGGGTGACGGAATGAGAGGTGTGGGTGATGCAATGAGTGGTGTGGGTGACGGAATGAGTGGTGTGGGTGACGGAATGAGAGGTGTGGGTGACGGAATGAGAGGTGTGGGTGATGCAATGAGTGGTATGGTGATGAGTGGTGTGGGTGATGCAATGAGTGGTGTGGGTGACGGAATGAGAGGTGTGGGTGATGCAATGAGTGGTATGGGTGATGAGTGGTGTGGTGATGCAATGAGTGGTGTGGGTGACGGAATGAGAGGTGTGGGTGATGCAATGAGTGGTATGGGTGATGAAGGGTGTGGGGATGCAATGAGTGGTGTGGGTGACGGAATGAGAGGTGTGGGTGATGCAATGAGTGGTGTGTGGTGATGGAATGAGTGGTGTGGGTGGACGGAATGAGAGGTGTGGGTGATGCAATGAGAGTTCCCCGAAGATGGAGTATGGCTGCCTAAATGGCGGGATAAAAAGGGTCATACACACAAAACTCCACTGCCTGGCTATACAGGGAGTGTCCGCAGGAGTATCAGCCTGCGTACGCAGAAAGAAAGAAAGAAAGAAAAAATGCAATGAGAGGTGTGGGTGACGGAATGAGAGGTGTGGGTGATGCAATGAGAAAGTGTGGTAAATGCAATGAGTGGTGTGGGTGACCGAATGAGAGGTGTGGGTGATGGAATGAGTGGTGTGGGAGACGGAATGAGAGGTGTGGGTGATGCAATGAGGGGTTTGTGGGTGACGGAATGAGAGGTGTGGGTGATGCAATGAGTGGTGTGGGTGATGGAATGGAGGTGTGGGTGATGGAATGAGTGATGTGGTGATGGAATGAGTGGTGTGGGTCAAGTCAAGTCAAGTCAAATTTTATTTAGAGATGGAATACATTGAATAAGCAGCATATCTGCTTTTTTAATCAAGCCATGCAATGAGTGGTATGGGTGATGCAATGAGAGGTGTGGGTGATGGAGTGGGTGATGTGGGTGATGCAATGAGTGGTGTGGCTAATGGAATTGAGAGGTGTGGGTGATGCAATGAGTGTTTGGCGAATGGAAAGAGAGGTGTGGGTGATGGAATGAGTGGTGTGGGTGATGCAAAGAGAGGTGGTGGGTGATGGAATGAGTGGTGTGGCTAATGGAATGAGAGGTGTGGGTGATGGAATGAGAGGTGGGTGTGATGCAATCAGTGGTTGTGGTGATGGAATTAGAGGTGTTGGTGATGGAGTGGGAGATGGAATGAGTGGTGTGGGTGATGGAATGAGAGGTGTGGGGGATGGATGAGTGGTTGTGGGTGATGGAATGAGTGGTGTGGCTAATGGATTGAGAGGTGGGGGTGATGCAATGAGTGGTGTGGTGATGGAATGAGAGGTGTGGGTGATGGAATGAGAGGTGTGGGTGATGGAGTGGGTGATGGAATGAGTGGATTGGCTAATGGAATGAGTGGTGTGGGTGATGGAATGAGAGGTGTGGGTGATGGAATGAGTGTGTGGGGAGATGGAATGAGAGGTGTGGGTGATGGAGTGGGTGAGTAGGTGATGCAATGAGTGGTGTGGCTAATGGAATGAGAGGTGTGGGTGATGGAATGAGAGGTGTGGGTGATGCATATGAGTTGGTGTGGGTGATGCAATGAGTGGTGTGGGTGATGCTAATGAGAGTGTGGGGTGATTGAATGAGTGGGTGGGAGATGCAATGAGTGGTGTGGGTGATTGAATGAGTGGTGTGGGTGATGCAATGAGTGGTGTGGGTGATGCATGAGTGGTGTGTGGGTGATGCAATGAGTGGTGTGGGTGATGCAATGAGTGGTGTGGGTGATGCAATGAGAGGTGTGCTTGATGGAGTGGTGTGATGTGGGTGATTGAATGAGTGGTGTGGCTAATGGAATGAGTGGTGTGGGTGATGGAATGAGTAGTCTGGGTGATGGAATGAGAGGTGTGGGTGATGGAATGAGAGGTGTCGGTGATGGAATGAGTGGTGTCGCTAATGGAATGAGTGGTGTGGGTGATGCAATGAGTGGTGTGTTTGATGGAATGAGAGTGTGTGGGTGATGCAATGAGTGGTGTGGGTGATGGAATGAGTGGTGTGGGTAATGGAAATGAGAGGTGTAGTGGGTGGATGGAGTGTGGGTGATGTGGGGTGATGGAATGAGTGGTGTGGGTGATGGAGTGGTGATGTGGGTGATGGAATGAGTGGTGTGGGTAATGCAATGAGAGGTGTGGGTGATGGAGTGGGTGATGTGGGTGATGGAATGAGTGGTGTGTGGTGATGCAATGAGAGGTATGGGTGATGGAATGAGTGATGTGGGTGATGCAATGAGAGGTGTGGGTGATGGAATGAGTGATGTGGGTGATGGAAATGAGGGGTGTGGGTGATGCAATGAGAGTGTGGGTTATGGAATGAGAGGTGTGGGTGATGCAATGAGAGGTGTGGGGTGATGGAATGAGTGGTATGGGTGATGGAATGAGAGGTTGGTGGTGATGGAATGAGTGATGTGGGGTGACGGAATGAGTGATGTGGGTGATGGAATGAGTGGTATGGGTGATGCAATGAGAGGTGTGGGTGATGGAATGAGAGGTGTGGGTGATGGAATGAGTGATGTGGTGATGGAATGAGTGGTGTGGGTGATGCAATGAGAGGTGTGGTGATGGAATGAGTGGTGTGGGTGATGCAATGAGAGGTGTGGGTGATGGAATGAGAGGTGTGGGTGATGGAATGAGTGGTGTGGCTAATGGAACGAGAGGTGTGGATGATGCAATGAGTGTGTGGGTGATGGAATGAGTGGTGTGGGTGATGGAATGAGAGGTGTGGGTGATGGAATGAGAGGGTGGGTGATGGAATGAGTGATGTGGGTGATGCAATGAGAGGTGTGGGTGATGGAATGAGAGGTGTGGGTGATGGAATGAGTGGTATGGGTGATGCAATGAGAGGTGTGGGTGATGGAATGAGAGGTGTGGGTGATGGAATGAGTGATGTGGGTGATGGAATGAGTGGTGTGGGTGATGCAATGAGAGGTGTGGGTGATGGAATGAGTGGTGTGGGTGATGCAATGAAGGTGTGGGTGATGGAATGAGAGGTGTGGGTGATGGAATGAGTGGTGTGGCTAATGGAACGAGAGGTGTGGATGATGCATTGAGTGGTGTGGGTGATGGAATGAGTGGTGTGAGGTGATGGAATGAGAGGTGTGGGTGATGGAATGAGGTGTGGGTGATGGAATGAGTGATGTGGGTGATGCAACGAGAGGTGTGGGTGATGGAATGAGAGGTGTGGGGATGGAATGAGTGGTGTGGCTAATGGAATGAGAGGTGTTAATGATGCAATGAGTGGTGTGGGTGATGAAATGAGTGGTGTGGGTGATGGAATGAGAGGTGTGGGTGATGGAATGAGAGGTGTGGGTGATGGAATGAGTGGTGTGGCTAATGGAATGAGTGGTGTGGGTGATGCAATGAGTGGTGTAAGTGATGCAATGAGTGGGTGGGGTGATGTTATGAGAGGTGTGGGTGATGCAATGAGTTGTTGTGGTGATGCAATGAGTGGTGTAGCTAATGGAATGAGAGGTGTTGGTTGATGGAATGAGTGGTGTGGGTGATGCAATGAGAGGTGTGGTGATGCAATGAGAGTGTGTGGCTAAAGGAATGAGTGGTGTGGGTGATGGAATGAGAGGTGTGGGTGATGCAATGAGTGGTGTGGGTGATGCAATGAGAGGTGTGGGTGATGGAATGAGTGGTGTTGGTGATGCAATGAGAGGTGTGGGTGATGCAATGAGAGGTGTTGGCTAATGGAATGACTGGTGTGGGTGATGAAATGAGTGGTTTGGGTGATGCAATGGAGGTGTGGTGATGCAATGAGAGGTGTGGCTAATGAATGAGAGGTGTGGGTGATGCAATGAGAGGTGTGGCTAATGGAATGAGAGGTGTGGTTAATGGAATGAGTGGTGTGGGTGATGCAATGAGAGGTGTGGGTGATGCAATGAGAGGTGTGGCTAATGGAATGAGAGGTGTGGGTGATGCAATGAGAGTGTGGGTGATGCAATGAGTGGTGTGGGTGATACAATGAATGGTTATGGGTGATGAGTGGTGTGGGTGAATGCAATGAGTGGTGTGGGTGATGCAATGAGAGGTGTGGGTGATGGAGTGGGTGATGTAGGTGATGGAATGAGAGGTGTGGCTAATGGAATGAGAGGTGTGGGTGATGCATTGAGAGGTGTGGCTAATGGTATGAGAGGTGTGGGTGATGCAATGAGAGGTGTGGCTAATGGAATGAGTGGTGTGGGTGATGGAATGAGTGGTGTGGGTGATGCAATGAGAGGTGTGGGTAATGCAATGAGAGGTGTGGCTAATGGAATGAGAGTGTGTGGGTGATGCAATGAGAGGTGTGGCTAATGAATGAGAGGTGTTGGCTAATGGAATGAGTGGTGTGGGTGATGCAATGAGAGTGTGGGTGATGCAATGAGAGGTGTGGCTAATGGAATGAGAGGTGTGGGTGATGCAATGAGAGGTGTGGGTGATGCAATGAGTGGTGTTGGTGATACAATGAATGGTATGGGTGATGAGTGGTGTGTGGGTGATGCAATGAGTGGTGTGGGTGATGCAATGAGTAGGTGTGGGTGATGGAGTGGGTGATGTAGGTGATAGAATGAGAGGTGTGGTGAGGAATGAGTGGTGTGGCTAATGGAATGAGTGGTGTGGGTGATGCAAAGAGTGGTGTGGCTAATGGAATGGAGGTGTGGGTGATGCAAAGAGTGGTGTGGCTAATGGATTGAGAGGTGTGGGTGATGCAATGTGTGGTGTGGCTAATGGAATGAGTGGTGTGGGTGATGCAATGAGTGGTGTGGGTGATGGAATGAGAGGTTGTGGGTGATGCAATGAGTAGTGTGGGTGATGCAATGAGTGGTGTGGCTAATGGAATGAGAGGTGTGGGTGATGCAATGAGTGGTGTGGGTGCCGCAATGGGGTGGTGTGGATGTCGCAATGAGTGGTGTGGGTGATGCAACGACTGGTGTGGGTGCCGCAATGAGTGGTGTGGGTAATGCAATGAGTGGTGTGGGTGCCGCAATGAGTGGTGATGGTGATGCAATGAGTGGTGTGGGTGATGGAATGAAGGTGTGGGTGATGCAATGAGTGGTGTGGGTAATGGAATGAGAGGTGTGGGTGATGGAGTGGGTGATGTGGGTGATGAATGAGTGGTGTGGGTGATGGATGGGTGATGTGGGTGATGGAATGAGTTGTGTGGGTGATGCAATGAGAGGTGTGGGTGATGGAGTGGGTGATGTGGGTGATGGAATGAGTGGTGTGGGTGATGCAATGAGAGGTATGGGTGATGGAATGAGTGATGTGGGTGATGGAGTGAGATGTGTGGGTGATGGAATGAGTGATGTGGGAGATGGAATGAGTGGTGTGGGTGATGCAATGAGAGGTGTGGGTGATGGAATGAGTGATGTGGGTGATGGAATGAGAGGTGTGGGTGATGCAATGAGTGGTGTGGCTAATGGAATGAGGCGGTAGGTGATGCAATGAGTGGTGTGGCTAATGGAATGAGAGGTGTGGGTGATGGAATGAGTGGTGTGGGTGATGGAGTGGGTGATGTGGGTGGTGGAATGAGTGGTGTGGGTGATGGAATGAGTGGTGTAGCTAATGGAATGAGAGGTGTGGGTGATGGAATGAGAGGTGGGGGTGATGCAATGAGGGTGTGGGTGATGGAATGAGTGGTGTGGCTAATGGAATGAGTGTTGTGGGTGATGGAAGGAGTGGTGTGGGTGATGGAATGAGTGGTGTGGGTGATGCAATGAGAGGTGTGGGTTGATGGAGTGGTGATGTAGATGATGCAATGAGTGGTGTGGCTAATGGAATGAGTGGTTTGGGTGATGGAATGAGAGGTGTGGGTGATGGAATGAGTGGTGTGGGTGATTCAATGAGAGGTGTGGGTGATGAGTGGGTGATGTGGGTGATGGAATGAGTGGTGTGGGTGATGGAATGAGTGGTGTGGGTAATGCAATGAGTTGTGTGGCTAATGGAATGAGAGGTGTGGGTGATGCAATGAGAGGTGTGGTGATGGAATGAGTGGTGTGGGTGATGCAATGAGAGGTGTGGGTGATGGAATGAGATGGTGTGGGATGGAATGAGTGGTGTGGGTGATGCAATGAGAGGTGTGGGTGATGGAATGAGTGGTGTGGCTAATGGAATGAGAGGTGTGGGTGATGGAATGAGAGGTGGGGGTGATGCAATGAGTGGTGTGGGTGATGGAATGAGAGGTGTGGGTGATGGAATGAGAGGTGGGGGTGATGGAGTGGGTGATGGAATGAGTGGTGTGGCTAATGGAATGAGTGGTGTGGGTGATGGAATGAGTGGTGTGGGTGATGGAATGAGTGATGTGGGTGATGGAAGAGTGGTGTGGGTGATGCAATGAGAGGTGTGGGTGATGGAGTGGGTGATTGTAGGTGATGCAATTAGTGGTGTGGCTAATGGAATGAGTGGTGTGGGTGATGGAATGAGTGGTGTGGGTGATGGAATGAGAGGTGTGGCTAATGGATGAGTGGTGTGGGTGATGGAATCAGTGGTGTGGGTGATGCAATGAGGTGTGGGTGATGGATTGGTGATGTAGGTTATGGAATGAGAGGTGGGGGTGATGGAGTGGGTGATGTGGGTGATGGAATGAGAGGTGTGGGTGATGGAATGAGAGGTGTGGGATGGAATGAGTGGTGTGGGTGATGGAATGAGAGTGTGTGGTGATGCAATGAGTGGTGTGGCTTATGGAATGAGAGGTGTGGGTGATGGAATGAGTGGTGTGGCGAATGAATGAGTGGTGTGGGTGCCGCAATGAGTGGTGTGGTTGCCGCAATGAGTGGTGTGGCTAATGGAATGAGTGGTGTGGGTGCCGCAATGAGTGGTGTGGGTGATGCAATGAGTGGTGTGTGTAATGGACTGGGTGATGTGGGTGCCTGAATGAGTGGTGTTGGGTGCGCAATAACTGGCGTGGGCGTGCAATGAGTGGTGTGGGTAATGCAATGAGTGGTGTGGGTGAAGCAATGAGTGGTGTGGGGTGATGCAGTGAGTGGTGTGGGTGATGCAATGAGTGGTATGGCTAATGGAATGAGAGGTGTGGGTGATGCAATGAGTGGTGTGGGTGATGGAATGAAAGGTGTGGGTGCCGCAATGAGTGGTGTGGGTGATGCAATGAGTGGTGTGGGTGATGGAATGAGTCGTGTGGTTGATGCATGAGTGGTTGTGGGTGATGGAATGAGTGGTGTGCGTGATGCAATGAGTGGTATGGGTGATGCAATGAGAGGTGTGATGATGGATGTGTGGTGGGGTGATGCAATGAGTGGTTGGGTGATGAGTGGTGTGGGTGATGCAATGAGTGGTGTGGGTAATGGATGGTGTGGGTGATTGAGTGGTGTGGGTGATGCAATGAGTGGTGTGGGTGATGGAGTGGTGTGGGTGATGCAATGAGTGTGTGGGTGATGCAATGAGTGGTGTGGTGATGCAATGAGTGGTGTGGGTGATGCAATGAGTGGTGTGGGTGATGCAATGAGTGTTGTGGGTGATGGAGTGGTGTGGGTGATGCAATGAGTGGTGTGGGTGATGAGTGGTGTGGGTGATGCAATGAGTGGTGTGGTGTGATGCAATGAGTGGTGTGGGTGATGCAATGAGTGGTGTGGGTGATGCAATGAGTGGTGTGGGTGATGCAATGAGTGGTGTGGCTAATGGAGTGAGAGGTGTGGGTGATGCAATGAGTGGTGTGGGTGATGCAATGAGTGGTATGGGTGATGAGTGGAGTGGGTGATGCAATGAGTTGGTGGGGGTAATGCAATGAGTGGTGTGGGTGATGCAATGAGTGGTATGGGTGATGAGTGGTGTGGGTGATGCAATGAGTGGTGTGGGTGATGGAATGAGAGGTGTGGGTGATGCAATGAGTGGTATGGGTGATGAGTGGTGTGGGTGATGCAATGAGTGGTGTGGGTGATGGAATGATGTGTGATGGCTAATGCAATGAGTGGTGTGGGTGATGCAATGAGTGGTATGGGTGATGAGTGGTTGGGTGGATGCAATGAGAGTGTGTGGGTGATGGAATGAGAAGTGTGGGTGATGGAATGAGTGGTGTGGGTGATGGAATGAGTGGTGTGGGTGACGAATGAGTGAGGTGTGGGTGATGCAATGGGAGGTGTGGGTGATGGAATGAGAGGTGTGGGTGATGCAATGAGTGGTGTGGGTGACGGAATGAGTGGTGTGGGTGACGGAATGAGAGGTGTGGGTGACGGAATGAGAGGTGTGGGTGATGCAATGAGTGGTATGGGTGATGAGTGGTGTGGGTGATGCAATGAGTGGTGTGGGTGACGGAATGAGAGGTGTGGGTGATGCAATGAGTGGTAATGGGTGATGCGTGGTGTGGTGAGCAATGAGTGGTGTGGGTGACGGAATGAGAGGTGTGGGTGATGCAATGAGTGGTGTGGGTGATGAATGGTGTGGGTGATGCAATGAGTGGTGTGGGTGACGGAATGAGAGGTGTGGTTGATGCAATGAGTGTGTGTGGGTGATGGAATGAGTGGTGTGGGTGACGAATGAGAGGTGTGGGTGATGCAATGAGAGTTCCCCGAAGATGGAGTATGGCTGCCTAAGTGGCGGGATAAAAAAGGGTCATACTCACAAAACTCCACTGCCTGGCTATACAGGGAGTGTCCGCAGGAGTATCAGCCTGCGTACGCAGAAAGAAAGAAAGAAAGAAAAAATGCAATGAGAGGTGTGGGTGACGGAATGAGAGGTGTGGGTGATGCACTGAGAGGTGTGGGTGATGCAATGAGTGGTGTGGGTGACCGAATGAGAGTTGTGGGTGATGGAATGAGTGGTGTGGGTGACGGAATGAAGGTGTGGGTGATGCAAATGAGTGGTGTGGGTGACGGAATGAGAGGTGTGGGTGATGCAATGAGTGGTGTGGGTGATGGAATGAGAGGTTGTGGTGATGGAATGAGTGGTGTGGGTGATGGAATGAGTGGTGTGGGTGATGGAATGAGAGGTGTGGGTGATGCAATGAGTGGTGTGGGTGATGGAATGAGTGGTGTGGGTGATGGAATGAGAGGTGTGGGTGATGGAATGAGAGGTGTTGGTGATGGAGTGGTGATGTGGGTGATGGAATGAGAGGTGTGGGTGATGAATGAGAGGTGTGGGTGATGCAATGAGTGGTGTGGGTGATGAATGAGTGGTGTGGGTGATGGAATGAGTGGTGTGGGTGATGCAATGAGAGGTGTGGGTGATGGAGTGGGTGATGTGGGTGATGCAATGAGTGGTGTGGCTAATGGAATGAGAGGTGTGGGTGATGCAATGAGTGGTTTGGCGAATGGAAAGAGAGGAGTGGGTGATGGAATGAGTGGTGTGGGTGATGCAAAGAGAGGTGTGGGTGATGGAATGAGTGGTGTGGCTAATGGAATGAGAGGTGTGGGTGATGGAATGAGAGGTGGGTGTGATGCAATCAGTGGTGTTGGTGATGGAATGAGAGGTGTGGGTGATGGAGTGGGTGATGGAATGAGTGGTGTGGGTGATGGAATGAGAGGTGTGGGGGAATGGAATGAGTGGTGTGGGTGATGGAATGAGTGGTGTGGCTAATGGAATGAGAGGTGGGTGATGCAATGAGTGGTGTGGGTGATGGAAATGAGAGGTGTGGGTGATGGAATGAGAGGTGTGTGGTGATGGAGTGGGTGATGGAATGAGTGGATTGCTAATGGAATGAGTGGTGTGGGTGTGGAATGAGAGGTGTGGGTGATGGAATGAGTGGTGTGGTGATGCAATGAGAGGTGTGGGTGATGGAGTGGGTGATGTAGGTGATGCAATATGCGTGGTGTGGCTAATGGAATGAGAGGTGTGGGTGATGGAATGAGAGGTGTGGGTGATGCAATGAGTGGTGTGGGTGATGCAATGATTGGTGTGGGTGATGCAATGAGAGGTGTGGGTGATTGAATGATGTGGTGTGGGTGATGCAATGAGTGGTGTGGGTGATTGAATGAGTGGTGTGGGTGATGCAATGAGTGGTGTAGTGATGCAATGAGTGGTGTGGGTGATGCAATGAGTGGTGTGGGTGATGCAATGAGTGGTGTGGGTGATGCAATGAGAGGTGTGCTTGATGGAGTGGGTGATGTGGGTGATTGAATGAGTGGTGTGGCTAATGGAATGAGTGGTGTGGGTGATGGAATGAGTAGTCTGGGTGATGGAATGAGAGTGTGGGTGATGGAATGAGAGGTGTCGGTGATGGAATGAGTGGTGTCGCTAATGGAATGAGTGGTGGTGGGTGGGATGCAATGAGTGGTGTGTTTGATGGATATATGAGGTGTGGTGATGCAATGAGTGGTGTGGGTGATGGAATGAGTGGTGTCGGTAATGGAATGAGAGTGTGTGGGTGATGGAGTGGGTGATGTGGGTGATGGAATGAGTGGTGTGGGTGATGGAGTGGGTGATGTGGGTGATGGAATGAGTGGTGTGGGTAATGCAATGAGAGGTGTGGGTGATGGAGTGGGTGATGTGGGTGATGGAATGAGTGGTGTGGGTGATGCAATGAGAGGTATGGGTGATGGAATGAGTGATGTGGGTGATGCAATGAAGGTGTGGGTGATGGAATGAGTGTGTGGGTTGATGGAATGAGTGGTGTGGGTGATGCAATGAGAGGTGTGGGTTATGGAATGAGAGGTGTGCGTGATGCAATGACAGGTCTGGGTGATGGAATGAGTGGTATGGGTGATGGAATGAGAGGTGTGGGTGATGGAATGAGTGTGTGGGTGACGGAATGAGTGATGTGGGTGATGGAATGAGTGGTATGGGTGATGCAATGAGAGGTGTGGGTGATGGAATGAGAGGTGTGGGTGTGGAATGAGTGATGTGGGTGATGGAATGAGTGGTGTGGGTGATGCAATGAGAGGTGTGGGTGATGGAATGATGGTGTGTGGGTGATGCAATGAGTGGTGTGGGTGATGGAATGAGAGGTGTGGGTGATGGAATGAGTGGTGTGGCTAATGGAACGATGGTTTGGATGATGCAATGAGTGGTGTGGGTGATGGAATGAGTGGTGTGGGTGTTGGAATGAGAGGTGTTGGTGATGGAATGAGAGGTTGTGGGTGATGGAATGATGGTGTGGGTGATGCAATGAGAGGTTTGTGTGTGATGGAATGAGAGGTGTGGGTGATGGAATGAGTGGTTGTGGCTAATGGAATGAGAGGTGTTAATGATGCAATGATGGGTGTGGTGATGAAATGAGTGGTGTGGGTGATGGAATGAGAGGTGTGGGTGATGGAATGAGAGGTGTGGGTGATGGAATGAGTGGTGTGGCTAATGGAATGAGTGGTGTGGGTGATGCAATGAGTGGTGTAAGTGATGCAATGAGTGGTGTGGGTGATGTTATGAGAGGTGTGGGTGATGCAATGAGTTGTGTGGGTGATGCAATGAGTGGTGTGGCTAATGGAATGAGAGGTGTTGGTGATGGAATGATGGTGTGGTGTGATGCAATGAGAGGTGGGGTGATGCAATGAGAGGTGTGGCTAATGGAATGAATGGTTGGGTGATGGAATGAGAGGTGTGGGGTGATGCAATGAGTGGTGTGGGTGATGCAATGTAGAGTGTGGGTGATGGAATGAGTGGTGTGGGTGATGCAATGAGAGTATGGGTGATGCAATGAAGGTGTGGCTAATGGAATGAGTGGTGTGGTGATGGAATGAGTGGTGTGGGTGATGCAATGAGAGGTGTGGGTGATGCAATGAGAGTGTGGCTAATGGAATGAGAGGTGTGGGTGATGCAATGAGAGGTGTGGCTAATGGAATGAGAGGTGTGGCTAATGGAATGAGTGGTGTGGGTGATGCAATGAGAGGTGTGGGTGATGCAGTGAGTAGGTGTGGCTAATGGAATGAGAGGTGTGGGTGATGCAATGAGAGGTGTGGGTGATGCAATGAGTGGTGTGGTGATACAATGAATGGTATGGGTGATGAGTGGTGTGGGTGATGCAATGAGTGGTGTGGGTGATGCAATGAGAGGTGTGGGTGATGGAGTGGGTGATGTAGGTGATGGAATGAGAGGTGTGGCTAATGGAATGAGAGGTGTGGGTGATGGAATGATGGTGTGGCTAATGGTATGAGAGTGGTGGGTGATGCAATGAGAGGTGTGGCTAATGGAATGATGTGGTGTGGGTGATGGAATGAGTGGTGTGGGTGATGCAATGAGAGGTGTGGGTGATGCAATGAGAGGTGTGGCTAATGGAATGAGAGGTGAGGGTGATGCAATGAGAGGTGTGGCTAATGGAATGAGAGGTGTGGCTAATGGAATGAGTGGTGTGGTGATGCAATGAGAGGTGTGGGTGATGCAATGAGAGGTGTGGCTAATGGAATGAGAGGTGTGGGTGATGCAATGAGAGGTGTGGGTGATGCAATGAGTGGTGTGGGTGATACAATGAATGGTATGGGTGATGAGTGGTGTGGGTGATGCAATGAGTGGTGGGTGATGCAATGAGAGGTGTGGGTGATGGAGTGGGTGATGTAGGTGA
>JAFLJL010000686.1:0-7500 GCA_018398815.1 Conus ventricosus | reverse complement strand
CGTATGCGATTCAGTGCTAAGTTGTGCTTAGTGCCCATAAATTATCCATACGTAGAGGTAAAAAGAATATAGAGCTAAACTGTATCAAACGTCAGAATACAAGAATTTGCATTAGAATGTCCATCAGTAATGGGACCGATAGATCTGCATGGTGTGTGAGAGTCAGTGGAGAAGGACAGAAGAGAAAAAAAGAGAAAGAAATGGGAGAAAATACTAGGATGGAGGCCCCACCTTAAAAGAAATCACAGAAGAAGCAAGAAAAAGAAAAGACAAAGGAAACAGCAATAAGTCTGTTGGATTTATTAAAAAAAAACCAATAGAGCTAAACTGATTTTGTCTTCAATACGATTTGCATTGAATAGCTCTAAATCTGTTCTGTCAATAGCAAGACCTAACTGCTGGCATGTCATGTCAGTGATGTGTGACAAACTTTTGTTTTGAACTTTGTGTACAATTGTCTGCAGTTACCAGCTTTGTACAATGTTTAAAAATTCATTATATTCTGGATAACAGATATCCTGACTCGTATTACACACACACACACACACACACACACACACACACACACACACACACACACACACACATACACGCATACACGCACGCATGCACACATACGTACGCGCGCGCACGCACGCACAAATACACCCCCCACCCCCCCCCCCCCACACACACACACACACACACACACACATACACACACTCTCGCACACGCGCGCGCGCGTCACATATATACAGTCGAAGCCGCTTATGACGAAGTCGGATGTGACGAATGCCGAATATAACAAAGCGAAAGGGTTGGTCATGGCAAAAATCCTTCTTTACATGACTAAAAATCCATCGGATGTAACGAAATCGGATGTAACGAAATGCCGCGTATAACGAAATGGTTTGGGGGTCCCCAGCGGGCGATCACGCCAGTTATTACGAAGCAGCCGCCTTTAGCGAATCAGTATGCCCAAGAGAATGTAGAAAATACCAAGTCTGGCTCGACCGCCCCTCATTAAAATTCGGGGCGCTCGCTCCAAACTTGGTATTTCTACGTTCTCTCACAAGCAAGCCCTTCAACAATGACTAAAACGGCTAATATGATGCTCAGGCTCTCCACTTTCTGTGTGTGCCTGGTACACACTTACAAGCTTCAAGCCGCATAATCCATTACACGTTCTCTTTCAATAGCCCAACAAAATAGTGGCAGCACGTTACAAAGCCATCTACAAACATATATATTGTGTCGGGTTATCTGTCTTCAACACTAATTTACAAAACTTCTCTGTCTTCAGTTTTTGTTTAATCATGTGTTTTTCCTGATCGTTTTCAATAACATCAAGACAACACAATTATAACGACGCAGTAAGTCAGCAGGCCGAGCGACCCGTTTACAAACTGTGTGTCTCCCCAAAGTTCTGAAAAAAAAATCAATAAAACACGCCTTGCGAGCCTACTGCGTTTCTTCTCTCACCGGGCTCGCGGCGCTGTTACGGCATACTTTGTCGCCCCTGCACACTTTGTCGTCGGCGACAATCTGTGCTGCATGCTTTGTCGCCGACGACAAAGTGTGCTGCACAGTTTGTCGTCCCAGCCATGACAAATATCGACAAGTTTGCACACTTTGTCTCCCTTGCACACTTTGTCGTCACTTTTCATATGTGACATTGCTGCACACTTGTCGCCCCTCGAAAGAAAAAAACCAACTTCAGATCTGAAGTCAATCGTGTACACTGGACTTAGACTAATGGGTTTTTTGTTTTTTGTTTTGTAATCCCAGTTATAAGACCGTACTTTACAATCTACATGAAAAAATTCTGTGTGCGTGCGTGATGATCTTCTCTGAAATGTATGACATATGTTTGCTGTGGGTCAGGGACGATGACGACATTTTATTTTATTTACTTATTTGTTTATTTATTTATCACAGAATAACCGTTAATAATGGTAAATAACGGCAAATAACTGTTTTTTTCTTCTTTCAAAAGCTTCTTGACCGATTGTAAAGCGGTTTGGACGAATTTGTGTCAAATCAAGACCTTCCTTCAGATAATGGATATAATTGTTACAATTCTTTAAAATAACTGTTAAAAACTGTTGAAATATCAGAAAAATATGTTTCACTCTTTTCACAGAAAACTGATCGTTCTGAAAATTGGTATGTATGTTAAATATGGTTAAGGCTGATCCTGACATTTTATTTTTCAACGATCTTCACCGCTTCCGCCGTGACGACCATAAATGTTTCTCTCTCTCCTTTATTGAATATCTTAGAATCTACTTGACTGAGTTTTAAGCGATTTTTGAGAGATTGTGGAAAAGCAAAGAGCTCTTGATACAAATATGGATATGGGCCTATATTTTGTGACAGCTAGAAAACGTTGCTATTCAAGATAAACTGGGAGTGCAATCATATTCTTTGCATCTTGTTATAATTATTTCCCTTGTTATAGGTCTGTTTCCCCTCTTTTTCATTAAGTACCTATTTTAACCAATTTACAACAGCCCCCCCCACCCCCCCCCCCCCCAAAAAAAAAAAAAGTAAAAAAAATCACATCTCGTGATTAATCTGAGTTTTCGTTGTGTGCAGTGTTTGTCGTTGGCAAGCGTATGAGTGAAAAAGATTATATGTGATTAATGAATCGGGGCTGGGGTAAAGAAAAGTGACTATTTTTCGCCAGAGCATTTGAGCGTGGCTCTTTTGTCTTTGACAGGGCTTCCTGCAGTTCCTACATCCAACTTGTCCATGTTGAGTGTAGATTCCACAAAACTAGATTTAATGAAACTGGGAGTACAAAAATGAGGCCCTTGTGTGGCATTAACTGAATTGAATGCTTCTAGTGTAAACTCAGGCGCTCGAAATGGGGTTTATTTGTCTGGGAACATAAACTTGACTACGTTTTAGGATAGAGATTAAAGACAGAAATAATAATAGGTTAGAAAAAAAAAAACTTGCATTCAAACACACTAAACAGAAGAAAGAAAAATCTAGATACAAGTTAAAAACCAATGGAAACGTTTCTTTCTGCAGATCGTTTTATTCAATTTGTCACCAACAGGGAAACACAGGCGTATTTAAATTAAGCATCTAATCATTGTTCAAAGAAAGCTAGAATGTAACAAAAGGAGAAAAACAATCAAATGTGAAGCTTTAAACAGCTACAGTAGACAATGTTTTTGTTCCCAATAAAAAATAGTTTACATTTAATTTCTTGCATTTGTCTCATTCAAAATCATGTCAGATCCAGCGTTATGCACATTTTATAATAAACGATGAAATGTTAACGCGTTTGCAATCAAAGAACTTTTACTGTTTTCAAGTTTAGTTACACCAGAACCTCCTATACCAAATCCAACAACAATGTAGAACTATACAATCTACATTATACGGCTGTTTTGAATTTCAGGCAAACACACAGTGCCAGTATGTGATTTGCCACGACTAGAATGAAAATACTGTCAAGTTCAGTACTGTAATTTTCAGCGTTTTCTAAATTTACACACTCCGCCAGCAATTCAGTCGTACATAACTTTTAAAAAAAAAAAAGAATATAAACAAAAATTCGAAAAAAAAATAAAGTAATGATGATAAAGAGAGTGACATGAAAAATTAAAAAAAAGACCATGAAACACTACTCATTGTCACACATATATTCTACAAAAATCAAACCGTTGTCACATGAACAACACCCCAATGTAAAAGAATGCAATTGTTTTAAAAGAAACTTGTTATCGTCAAATCGAAAATCAAAGTGTTCTAAAACGTAAACACCATATACATGCAATCTGCAAGTGTACTTTCTGTCTTTTTTCCAGGTCTTTGATTCTCCATTTACACAATCAGAGCAGTCACCTGTGAGTGATGAATTTTTGCAGTTGTGTTATTGCTGTATGTCTTACACGTGTGTGTATATACCATGTGAACAGAGGTCTGTGGTCGAAGTTCGAAAAACAGTTTGAAAAGTCCTTGAAATATGAAGTCACTTATATGATTTATACTCATTCAAAATTCTCATTCAAAACGGTGAACACAGAACTGCAGATGAATCACTTTTTTTTTTTTTTAATTTTTATTTCTCTTTTTTTCCTCTCCCCCCTGACATATTGGTAGTACATGGTAACTTGCACATACATGAAATACACATGACATGTGTACTCACTCCCCCCCTTCCCCCCCCCCCCTCCCATCCCGACACATATACACTCACTACTCTCTTCTGATATTACTTCCATGGGTATGCAGGAGAAGTTTGATTAATTTGACAAAAAAGAAAAAAAAAAGAATAAATAAAACAAGCGTCCAAAGGACTCAAGCAAAGGGTTCAACAAAACAGGCCCTGATACAAAAACCACTGTTCATTGTACTGTGCCAAACTACCCTCCAAAGAGTGCATATATCTAAGGTCGGAACATCTCTGTTTCAGCATGCAAAGAAAACCTTGAATACTTGGCATTGCATTAGTCATGGATACTTTAAATATGTAATACTTAGCCAGTAACAAGATGTAATTGAGTCCAAAATCTGTTTCAGTACCTTCTTACAGCCAAATATGATCAAGGTGGCTGACAGAGTCAAAAAACTACAGTGTTGACAACTGGAGGTAATAATTTGGTTAAGGTCATTCCAAAATGTGTTAACAATATCACAATCCCATAACAGGTGTTGTATTGTCTGAGTTTCTGTTTGACAGAAATTACATATTGGATCATCGACAATATTACAGTCATACAGGTATTTTCTGGTGGGCAGTATACGATGTAATACCCTCAACTGGAACCATTTCATCTTTATGTCATGAAACTTAATACATTGTTTGAAGATATTAAACCAGTTGAGATCTTCAAAAACACTGTTCCACTTTAAACACTGCTGAAAGAACGAACATCTGACCTCATAATATAGATTGGACACTTTTTCCTCCTTCTTTGATAGATTTCCAAACTTTTGTGTCTCCTATAGGGTTCTTAGAATCAAACTTAATTCCAAACTTTAGTTGATATTGCACTATAGCATTTATAATACCATTGTACAACAGAAAATTAGTTCTATTGAGATTTGGGTACAGGTCACTGAACTCTCTAAAGGTAAGAAATCTATTATTATGTACATCGAATAATTGATGGATAAATAGAATATTTTCGCCAAACCATTGTTTAACAAATACAACATGTCTGCCCCTCAATATATGGCTGTTATAATGAATGCATTCAGCCAAAAATTCGGCAGGCTTTGATGGAAGACATTTCCGGTAAAGACGCTTGTAATGTCTCAGGACATCTGTCCAAAAAGAGTTTTTACAACATTTCAGACAAGCATGCACATATTCTTCCCCCAGTTTAGCTAGCTTTACAAACTTTGGAAATAAATCAAAAACAAAAGTCTGTAGACTTCCTTCATAACTTATCCTTTTAAGCCAGGATAGCTTCAGAGAGGTAATATATACTTGTACATTAATCATCTGCAGCCCACCATCAACATATGGTTTACAGACGACACTTTTCTTTATTTTAGCAGGTTTATTGTTCCATAAAAAAGCAAATAGAGACGACTGTAATTCTTTAACAAATTTCACTGGTGGATCAGGTAAATTTATTAAAAGGTAAGTAAGTTTTGACATGACTAGTGTTTTCATTATTGTTATCCTACCTAGTGGAGAAAGATCCCTCTTATTCCATTTACCCAATAATCTTCTGATATTGTGTAATTTTCCATGATAGTTTATTTCGGTCATTCTTTTCAGGTCCAAGCAAAACTGAATACCCAAGATTCTAAAAATCCCCGGATTCCAGCAAAAGTTTTCATCACGGAGGTATCTTATGCGTGAGTGTTTCATACTTCCGACCCAGACTATGTTTGTTTTTTCATAATTGATTTTAGACCGGACATCTGGGCAAAGAATCTTAATAGTTTTATGGTTTCTTTGAATGATTTTTCGGACCCATCAAGACTATATTAGTGTCGTCTGCGAACTGCGACAGCAGGACCTCCTGCCTTCCAACCTTAATGCCTTTAATGTAATGATTTTGTCTAATAAGAAGTGACAGAACCTCTGCTCCAATTAGATACAAGTAAGGTGAGCAGGGTCCCCCTGCCGCACTCCACGTCTGACTGGAAACCACTTTGAATACTGCCCATTTACAGACACACAGGATATTATACTATTGTAAAAGGTGGAAATCCACTTTATCATATCCGATCCAAAATTGAAAAACATTAGTGCTTTATTCAAAAAAGACCAGGAATACTATCGAACGCCTTTTCAAAATCTATACTAAGAAGCAAACCCGGAATACCTTCTTCTTCAGTATACTGTAGTACGTCATAGATTTTTCTAATATTTTCACCAATGTAACGCCCGCTCATGAAACCCTTTTGATCATCATGGATTATTTTTGGCAAAATATATTTTATTCGGTTAGCTATTGAGGCCGAGGCAATTTTTTACGCAGTGTTCAATAGGGAAATTGGCCTCCAATTTTTCAAATATTGTTTTGGTTTATCGTCCTTGGTATACAAATAATCACCCCTTGTCTTTGTGTAACTGACATACATTGTTTCTCAAACCCATGGTTTAATGATCTGACCAAAAGGTACCTATATCTGCAAAGAAAAATTTATAAAATTCTACCGTAAAGCCATCAGACCCAGGACTCTTGTTATTATTCATATTCTTTAACGCTACGCCGATTTCATTTAGAGTCAATGGTCCTTCCAGCTGATTTCTTTCTTCTTGTGTTAGTTTATTGGCATCCTTGATAATTGATCAAGATCTACATTTCTTACATCTGATCTGAATATAACTGTTCATAGAAGCCTTCAACTTCTTTTAGGATATCTGCTTGATCAGAATAATCTTACCCTCGTTACATTCAAGAAAACTCATTGAGCGGTCTACGAAATTCCTACTTTCCAAACTACAAAAGTATCGACTTGGTTTTCCCCCCTCTAGAATCCATTTAACTCTAGATCTGATAATTATGCCTTCAGTTTTTCTTTTCTCGCAGTTCTTGTAGTTCTAATTTCAATTGCTCTAACTCATCTAAGTTTCTTCGTTAACACTTGAACTCAAGTCAGAAATCCTAGTTTCGAGTTCCGTTTCCCGTGCTGAGTCAGCCTTTTTTTATAACATGAGTAGGAAATTGTTTTCTCACGTACTTTTAATAGCAACATTTCAAAGAATAATTGATCGGTGATTGTAAACTGAAGCATATCATTAGGCATCTTTTCAATATTGTCACGACCGACCCCTGGAGGTCTGCCCTGACAGATCGGTCTAGATGGGAGTGAAGGGAGTGGCTGACCTCGCACGCCTCGCAAGAGCTCACACGAGAAAGATTACGATACAACACCCCATTTATTCACACCAGCACACACAGTCATAAATAAGCATTCCAACACACACAACATGCACAATCACAATCAAGCATTCCAACGCACACACATGCACAATCACAATCAAGCACTCCAACACACACAACATGCACGATTATAAATAAACATTTCACCATATC
>JAFLJL010000683.1:12500-15000 GCA_018398815.1 Conus ventricosus | reverse complement strand
GTTTTTATTCAAATTAAAGAGCCCATCCTGGATAAGACTAGTTAAAGCAGTGTGGCATGAATGATTTTCTCAGTTCTGATTGATTGGGATGAAACAAGCTGTTCTGCGAAACATGAAGCCTAAGAAGCTTATAGACATGTTTTCCAAAGGGTTTGATAGGACTGGTAGTATTTAAACAGGTCTATAATTTGATGGGTTAGTTTTCTCTCCAGATTTAACTAGTTTGTACAAAGAAGTTGAGGAAACTGTCAGAGAGGTAGAGGGAGGGAGGGAGGGAGGGGAGATGAGAGAGAGAGAGAGAGAGAGAGAGAGAGAGAGAGAGAGAGAGAGAGACAGAGAGAGAGAGAGAGAGAGAGAGAGAGAAGATGAACAAGACTAGAGAGCAAGAAAGAGATGCATGGACGGCAATAAAAGAGAGAGATAATCCATGAACAGAAATTCGATGGATGCCATTGCCCAGACATAAACGTAAGAAGTGTAGATCTGCAGACTTGATTTATGTCCACCTCTAACCATGAGACCATATGTTTTGTAGATCAAATGTCGGTCTCTCTCTCTCTCTCTCTCTCTCTACTCTCTCTCTCTCTCTCTCTCTCTCTCTTTTCTCTCTCTCTGTCTGTCTGTCTGTCTGCCTGCCTGTCTATCTCTCTCTTTCTCTCTCTCTCTGTGTCTCTGTCTGTTTCTCTGTCTGTCTCTCTCTCTTTCACTCTCTCTCCCTCTCTCTCTATGCGCGCGAGTGTACACACTGATAGACAGACACAGACACAAAACACACACAAGCACGCATGCATGCACACACATGCTGATAACAGAAGGAACAAAGGAAGACAACGAATACACTAGTGGACATACAGACTATCAAGAGGAACAGACTAAAACAACAAATGCAAATAACAAAACCATGCACGCATCAATATGCATGCACACACACACACACACACACACACACACACACACACACACACACACACACACACACACACACACATACACACACACACACACACACGCATTCACTCACTCACTCACTCACTCACTCACTCACTCACACGCACACCGCATAGGATTCGTAGAGGGGAATAGAGGAGACCACAAAATATCAAAAACTGTAGTTTCGTTTAAACAGAAAACTAAGTCACAACGTTTGTTACATTCCGTCTTCCGCATCATCGGGCATGGAGAACAACAACATAACATTAACATGCAGTGAATTTTGATTTTTTTTTCTCCTGAAACAGAAATGTTTGATACGCTGATTTAAAGGCACTAATACCACTTTTACCCTTGATGTACTTTGGTAAGGATTTCTAAAGGGCCCCTCCTGAGTAGGCGAGGTTTGTCTAAAAATGATCAATTCTGGGTTTTCTTATTGCAATATTATCAGTGAATCTGAACTGATTTCGCGGAAATGTGTGGTCAGCGTTGGAGGAGCAAAGCCATTCACTATTCAGTATATCACAACTGTGTTGTTACACCGTAGTTTACGTGATAGTCAAAAGATATCCAATGCTAAAGAGTCTCCGATCGTCAAACTAGCAGATTTTAAAAGCGTAAGCTTGAGAGAGCGTCTATGAATCCTGAATTTATATTTCAATGTGTTTACACTACATAGATTATAGAGTGTTGAGGCATACTCGATTGATAATGAAATCAATGCAGGGAAGAATTCTTTCGTACTATTACATCAAGAAATTCTTGATTTTTTGAGAGCTGAAATAACTCTTGGGAAATGCATTTGCATAAAATGTCGATGTGAGGTGATCAGAAAAGATTATTTTCGATGGTAGCTCCTAGAGCTTTGTGAGTATGCACTTCATGAATGACTATCATCCACGCCTATAGAAGGCAAACTGAAGGTGGTTGTTTTTTGCTTTTGTTTTTCTTTTTTCTTTTTTTTTTTGCCGTTTTTGTCGCTAAGTTATGATGTATTCGGTTTTTTTTTGTTTTTTTTTTTGTTGCTGTTTTTTGTTGTTGTTGTTGTTGTTGTTGTTGTTTTATTTTATTTTATTTTATTTATTTATTTTTTTTTTTTTGGGGGGGGGGGGCGTCCAAGGACATGTGACTCAGCTCAGTCCATTACATTAGGTGATTAAGATCGTCTTGCAGAGTCGTGGATAAATGTTTTATATCAGAATGGCTCGAACGATAGACGTATTATCTGCAAGGAGTTCACTTACGCCTTCCAAAAATACACAAGGGAAGATCATTAACACACAAAGAAAAACGAAGAGGACTAAGAACATGTCCTTGGGGACACCAAATTTTTGTGTCTGGAATTGGGATTGTTCGTTACCGAAGAAAACCTTACGATGACGGTGAGAAAGAAAAGATCTAATAAGAGAAAGAGCTCGGTAAGAAAGTCTATATAGGACCAGCTTACGTAACAGCAAATTATGGTCAATGACATCGAAAGCTTTTCCAAAGTCGACGAACAATAACCCCGTGAATTTGTTTTATTCAAATTAAAGAGCCCATCCTGGATAAGACTAGTTAAAGCAGT
>JAFLJL010000683.1:5000-7500 GCA_018398815.1 Conus ventricosus | reverse complement strand
CCCTCCTGTTAGAGTCGAAGAGGACACGACAGAGCTGAAGGAGACAACCTGCTGTCTTTTCACCGGAATCACGTCAAAAGGGAGGGCCACAATGACAACGGTTGCGTGGTGACAGCTAGCAATAAAGGAGAATCAAGGTTCCAATTTCGGCGGATTCCGAAAATAAAGCCCAGCAAAGAATACATGTTCTCTTTTTTTTCTTCTCCACTGACATCAGAAAGATCATCTTTCTGCACTTTGCATGAATTTGTTGGCCCGTGTGTATTGGTTTCCATAAAGTCCGTCTTCATAAACATTGATGTCAGCTTCTTTCCATATGGAGCAATCGGATGGGCGCGAGGCTGTTTCGTTTCCAGTGACGGTAACGCAGGATTGTAAACTGACACGACTTAAGTATAATTCTGAGAGGACACGGTTTGAAATGAATAAATCAAGTCTTGGTGTTTCGTACAGTTTCATTGTAAAGAATCGATTTTGTGGTTGATAAGCTGTCAGTTCTTCTGTGAGGCTTTTTTTTTTTTAGCGGTGCCATCTCTCGCTGTAGCATCTGGCATTCCATTCGAGTCCCGTTCACAATGTGGTGTGAACGAACAAAGACCTGTCCAGGTTCCAAACATAAAATGCATTAGAACATTTCTATTAGTAAATTTCTCCTTAAATTGTAATCTTATTTGTGTGAAGCTGTGTTGGACAGATTTAAACTGGCAGTATACTACTATCACCAGTGTTGTAAACATTGTATTCAATTCTGTCAAAAATTTAGAAGAATAAAAAGAAAACTACACCTTCAGATAAACCACGTGTTCACCTCTTTTTGATACTCGCTATCTAAAGCTAAAAGATAAAGTATGTGTTTATCTCTTTTGGATACTCGCTGTCTATATCTAAAAGATAAAGCATGTGTTTATCTCTTTTTGGATACTCGCTATCTATATCTAAAAGATAAAGTATTTGGATACTCGCTGTCTATATCTAAAAGATAAAGTATGTGTTTATTTCTTTTTGGATACTCGCTATCTATATCCATAAGATAAAGTACATGTTCACCACTTTTGGGATGCTCGTTATCTATATCTAAAAGATAAACCACGTGTTCGCCTCTTTTTGGATACTCGCTATCTATATCTAAAAGATATCAAAGATCAAATACATGTTAAGCACTTTTTGGATACTCACTATCTATATCTAAAAGATAAAGCACGTGTTCAACTCTTTTGAATACTCGCTATCTATGCCTAAAAGACAAAGTAAAAGCGAAGTTTATTTTGGATACACGTTATCATCACGTAAAAGATAAAGTACGTGCTGATGTTATTTTGGATACTCGCTATCAATATGTAAAAGATAAAATACTTGCTGATCTTATTTTGGATACGCGCTATCAATATGTAAAAGACAAAGTATGTGCTGAATTTGTTTTGGATGCTCGCTATCAGTATGTCTCGCTATCAGTATGTAAAAGATACAGTGCGTGCTGATCTTATTTTGGATACTCGCTATCTATGTCAAAGACTAGTTCCAGACACCGTTCCATAGCAAAAGACTTAGAGCAACAAGCAAAACTGCCCTCCAAACAGCTGTCACCGAGAAACACGCGGAGACCGTTTAGTGAGAAGCTGGTTTTAAAGGAAGGCATTAAATCCTCTCCCAGTCCGCCTGGGGTCTGGCACTCAGTGAGTGATTCCTACCGCAGTGCCATTACCGAGCCTGATGCAGCCAGTCTGCGGCCGCCATTTCTTTGAATCCGCGTCCGCCGTTTGTAGAGCACATCTTAACATTGCCAGGTACGCTGTCTCTGGTGCCAATCTGACTTGCCAGGTCTGCCATGTGTGTAACCCATCTGACATGCCTCCTTCGTCGTTTGTGCGGCCCATCTTTCAGGCTAAGGCCGCCCTTTGTGAAAATACATACACTTTACGTAATGACATCAAAAGAACTACACATATATTATGTACCCCCCCCCCCCTGAAGAAGGCAATTAAAGCCGAAAATTTTGGGAAATCTTAATCTTGTTTGTTTGGAATTTTCTCTACTTTGACTGTTTACACACACACACACACACACACACACACACACACACACACACACACACACATATATATATATATATATATACATATTATTAATATATATATAATATATATATATATATTATATATATATATATATATATATATATATCCCCCACTACTTGATTGTTCAGCATTCTATTGTTTGGTCAATCAGTGGGAGGAGTTATATGTTAGTGAGTTTCCCTCCCTATTGGAGACACCCTCCAATAGGGAGGGAAACTCACTAACATATAACTCCTGGTCATATACCGATATTTCGAAACTTGGTGGTTTCTCCCCCTTGGAGATTATAAGCTTGCTGAAGGTTCATTGTGAGAAGCATTTTTTTTTCCCCATTCACCCACTCAAGCACATACTGTTAGTTAGGCAGAATCATCTACCACTGCAGATATGAATGCTTATCTCCCCCTATTTCTTCAACCTAAGAC
>JAFLJL010000682.1:0-20890 GCA_018398815.1 Conus ventricosus | reverse complement strand
GCACAAAAAGCACCGTGGACCAAACTAAACCATATAGAAACAACAACCAACATAGTGTGGACACAAACTGAAACGATATAGAAACAACCACCAACATAGTGTGACACAAACTGAACGATATAGAAACAACAACCAAAATAGTGCAGACACAAACTGAAACGATATAGAAACAACCACCAACATAGTCTGGACACAAACTGAAACGCTATAGAAACAACAACCAAAATAGTGTGGACACAAACTGAAACGATATAGAAACAACAACCAACATAGTGTAGACACAAACTGAAACGATATAGAAACAACAACCAACATAGTGTAGCCCACAAACTGAAACCATATAGAAAACAAACAACCAAAATAGTGTGGACACAAACTGAAACGATATAGAAACAACAACCAACATAGTGTAGACACAAACTGAAACGATATAGAAACAACAACCAAAATAGTGTAGACACAAACTGAAACGATATAGAAACAACAACCAAAATAGTGTGGACACAAACTGAAACGATATAGAAACAACAACCAACATAGTGTAGACACAAACTGAAACGATATAGAAACAACAACCAACATAGTGTAGACACAAACTGAAACGATATAGAAACAACAACCAACATAGTGCAGACACAAACTGAAACGATATAGAAACAACAACCAACATAGTGTAGACACAAACTGAAACGATATAGAAACAACAACCAAAATAGTGTAGACACAAACTGAAACGATATAGAAACAACAACCAACATAGTGTAGACACAAACTGAAACGATATAGAAACAACAACCAACATAGTGTGGACACAAACTGAAACAATATAGAAACAACAACCAAAATAGTGTAGACACAAACTGAAACGATATAGAAACAACAACCAACATAGTGTGGACACAAACTGAAAACAATAATAGAAACAACAACCAAAATAGTGTAGACACAAACTGAAACGATATAGAAACAACAACCAAAATAGTGTAGACACAAACTGAAACGATATAGAAACAACAACCAAATAGTGTGGACACAAACTGAAACGCTATAGAAACAACAACCAAAATAGTGTAGACACAAACTGAAACGCTATAGAAACAACAACCAAAATAGTGTAGACACAAACTGAAACGATATAGAAACAACAACCAACATAGTGTAGACACAAACTGAAACGATATAGAAACAACAACCAACATAGTGTGGACACAAACTAAACGATATAGAAACAACAACCAAATAGTGTAGACACAAACTGAAAACTATATAGAAACAACAACCAACATAGTGCAGACACAAACTGAAACGATATAGAAACAACAACCAACATAGTGTAGACACAAACTGAAACGATATAGAAACAACAACCAACATAGTGTAGACACAAACTGAAACGATATAGAAACAACAACCAAATAGTGCAGACACAAACTGAAACGATATAGAAACAACAACCAAATAGTGTAGACACAAACTGAAACGATATAGAAACAACAACCAAAATAGTGCAGACACAAACTGAAACGAATATAGAAACAACAACCAAAATAGTGTAGACACAAACTGAAACGATATAGAAACAACAACCAACATAGTGTAGACACAAACTGAAACGATATAGAAACAACAACCAACATAGTGCAGACACAAACTGAAACGATATAGAAACAACAACCAACATAGTGCAGACACAAACTGAAACGATATAGAAACAACAACCAAAATAGTGCAGACACAAACTGAAACGATATTGAAACAACAACCAAAATAGTGCAGACACAAACTGAAACGATATTGAAACAACAACCAACATAGTGCAGACACAAACTGAAACGATATAGAAACAAACTGAATGATGTAGAAACAAACTGAAATTGAATGATATAGAAACAAACTGAATTAATATAGAAACAAATAGAAATGATACAGACACAAACTGAAATAATAACAGAAAAAAAGCATTACCAAAATACGGCACCAGAAACCAAACAGAGACAAGCACCAAAACCACCATGCAACAAACTCACATCAAACAGGAATTGAAATCATCAAAATACGGACTAAGACACGAAACAATTCCGACACGAATTTTCTAAACCCCCAAAACCACTCTTACTTCGCTCCAACGGGTACCAGCGAGCGACCAAGCCTGAAGGTGCAAAATACTTCGCTGCCACACACGCGCCGTCAACTTTACAGACTCTCACGTACTCTTAACTCTCTCCCAGACTCTCCCAATGTGCCGTTCACCATCCGTTCCATGTCACCAATCACTGCGTCACTGTCAAGCGCCTCGATGATTGGTGTACGCCACCGTCACCCTACAAGATCAGCCAGTTCGCGGCGAGGAGAAACGTGGGTGTCGGGTCGAGTTTTCTCCCCTCGTGGTGTGTTTTTATAGTTACTGCTTGGGTGAAGTATCGGGTGGCAAGGGAGAGAATTAAACATGTATCGATTAGAGGATTACGGACGTAGAGGATTACGGACGTAGAGGATTACGGACGTAGATGCCAAAGAGGAAACAAAAATACCAGACGGATAGAAATGCTCTGCTTTGATTGTGGGTGGAAACTGCCTTAACAAAAAAGAGAAAGAAAAAGCGAAAAAAATTTTCCTATGTCCTGTACGTCACAATGAACTTGAGAATGCACAGGATCTGTGTGAAACTGCACGTATAAGCGTAGTCAAGCGCGAGGGACTGTGGTGCTTGAATGTCTACCTATGTACGTGCGTGCGTGGGTGTGTGCACGCGCCCGTGAATGTGTGTGCGGACGTGATAGCGATAGATATGCAGTCCAACACGAGTCGTGTTCAATGTTATGATTTAAAGTGGTTAAACTTCAAAGAATGGAGTGATGTATCAGTCTTGATTGTTCAGGCCTTACTGTTGTCACTCCTGTTCTGAAAGGTTTGGTCCAATGATGGAGTGACGTTTTGTCGCTTTGAAACACTGTCTGGGCATTGCTGACCTGGTTTCTCTTTGCCATCTCCCATGTGAGGATGCATGTGTTGTCTGTGTGCGTGTGTGCGTGCATGCATGACTTGAATTAGTGGAAGCGTTTGTTTTCTGATGAAAACGAAGCGTTATGAGAGCTGCTCTCTTGGGCTGGTGAATTAAAGTGAATGAAAAGAATATTTGAAATTCCCAACACCATGGGTTTTTAAATGAATAACTAAATTAGAAAGGATAAGGTGGTGGTGGTTTAATTTTACGTCTTTTCATCCGGCAGATGATATTAGACGGAAAAAAGGGGGAGGGGGACAAAAAAAACCCCACTTAAGTCATTTCAACACATACATCTGCATACACTTATGAAAAAGAAAACAGCATATCAGTTAAGGACCCTCATAATAGTCTAGCTACCTCAGAACTGGCTAAAGTGGCGGCAAACTCAATTATGCATGAGTCAGACAGAACTTGACTCTCATTTTCATATTTGTCCAGATTGATACCTTTCGCCTTATACATTTTAGTTAAAACTGGACAATCTAATAGAAGGTGATGCACAGAGATGAATTTTCCACAGACACACACAACTTCAGGAGAAAATTTGGTCTTCCATGTGTTCAGCCTTAATTTTGTGATAATCTTAGCAAGATGGCGTGAGCAGCTAGGCAGTGTGTAGCATTTTTCACAGAAAAAAAGATAAATCATTAGAAATGATAAATCATGAGGCATATGCAGTGGTTAGGACAAGTTACAAAAGATAATGACATGTAATTGGAGGGAGGGAGGGAGGGAGGGAGGGAGAGAGAGAATAATTAGATAAATAGAACCACGTGAATAATGACAGAGTGAATAAATCAGTCCCTCAGTATCATTCTCCGCGGCTGGTGCCCCAGAAAGATCTTGGTTCATTCAGAAACACCTCATGATTATTCATGAACGCGGGGGGGGGGGGGGGGGAACAACCTCAAGCATGTGATGTAAGGTGACGAACACGATGTAGTACGGGAGACACGCCTCATTTGAAATGCAAAGGAATGCAGTTTGTTGCCCCCCTTTCCTTCAAACGAACATGCTACATCCAAGTGCGATGGCCTAACCACAGACAGCACCACAACACACAATTCATCCCACTACTGAGGATCGGAACAGGCAAGGATTGGCTCCGGCAACTCCACTACAAGAAAAAATCTTGCCCAAAGCTGCTTCCAAATGCTGTGGAAGGGGCGGAAGGGGGGGGGGGGGAGACATAGATTAAAAAAAAAAAAGCGGCGTTGTTCATTCATGGTGATTGCTTTGATCAACTGCTTCTGTCCTGGCCGTCAGCTTAGGCTCTGGTGACTGAACCCCCTGGTCAAGGGGTGTGATGGGGACAGGCAGGAATGTGTCTCCATCTTTATGTGGCTTTAGGGATGCCGCGGTATGTTGCCCAGAGAAGCGGGAGACCGGACGGCTGGGAGAAGTGCCCTTTGTTTCATGGGCCGGCTGGGAGAAGTGCCCTTTGTTCCACGGGCCGGCTGAAAGAAGTGCCCTTTGTTCCATGGGCCGGCTGGGAGAAGTGCCCTTTGTTCCACGGGCCGGCTGGGAGAAGCGCCCTTTGTTCCATGGGCCGGCTGGGAGAAGTGCCCTTTGTTTCATGGGCCGGCTGGGAGAAGTGCCCTTTGTACCACGGGCCGCCTGGGAGAAGTGCCCTTTGTTCCATGGGCCGGCTGGGAGAAGTGCCCTTTGTTTCATGGGCCGGCTGGAGAAGTGCCCTTTGTTCCATGGACCGGCTGGGAGAAGTGCCCTTTGTTCCATGGGCCGGCTGGGAGAAGTGCCATTTGTTTCATGGGCCGGCTGGGAGAAGTGCCCTTTGTACCACGGGCCGGCTGGGAGAAGTGCCCTTTGTTCCATGGGCCGGCTGGGAGAAGGGCCCTTTGTTCCATGGGCCGACTGGGAGAAGTGCCCTTTGTTTCATGGGCCGGCTGGGAGAAGTGCCCTTTGTTTCATGGGCCGGCTGGGAGAAGTGCCCTTTGTACCACGGGCCGGCTGGGAGAAGTGCCCTTTGTTCCATGGGCCGGCTGGGAGAAGTGCCCTTTGTTCCATGGGCCGGCTGGGAGAAGTGCCTTTGTTCCATGGGCCAGCTGCGAGAAGTGCCCTTTGTACCACGGGCCGGCTGGGAGAAGTGCCCTTTGTTCCATGGGCCGGCTGGGAGAAGTGCCCTTTGTTCCAGGGGCCGGCTGGGAGAAGTGCCCTTTGTTCAATGGGCCGGCTGGGAGAAGTGCCCTTTGTTCCATGGGCCGGCTGGGAGAAGTGCCCTTTGTTCCATGGGCCGGCTGGGAGAAGTGCCCTTTGTACCACGGGCCGGCTGGGGAAGTGCCCTTTGTTCCATGGGCCGGCTGGGAGAAGTGCCCTTTGTTTCATTGGCCGGCTGAGAGAAGTGTCCTTTGTTTCACGGGCCGGCAGAGAGAAGTGCCCTTTGTTTCACGGGCCGGCTGTGAGAAGTGCCCTTTATTCCACGGGCCGGCTGGGAGAAGTGCCCTTTGTTCCATGGGCAGGCTGGGAGAAGTGCCCCTTGTTCCATGGGCCGGCTGGGAGAAGTGCCCTGTGTTCCATGGGCCGGCTGGGAAAAGTGCCCTTTGTTCCATGGGCCGGCTGGGAGAAGTGCCCTTTGTTTCATGGGCCGGCTGGGAGAAGTGCCTTTGTTCCATGGGCCGGCTGGGAGAAGTGCCCTTTGTTCCATTGGCCGGCTGGGAGAAGTGCCCTTTGTTCCATGGGCCGGCTGGGAGAAGTGCCCTTTGTTTCATGGGCCGGCTGGGAGAAGTGCCCTTTGTTTCATGGGCCGGCTGGGAGAAGTGCCCTTTGTTTCATGGGCCGGCTGGGAGAATTGCCCTTTGTTCCATGGGCCGGCTGGGAGAAGTGCCCTTTGTTTCATGGGCCGGCTGGGAGGAGTGCCCTTTGTTCCATGGGCCGGCTGGGAGAAGTGCCCTTTGTTTCATGGGCCGGCTGGGAGAAGTGCCCTTTGTTCCATGGGCCGGCTGGGAGAAGTGCCCTTTGTTCCATGGGCCGGCTGGGAGAAGTGCCCTTTGTTCCACGGGCCGGCTGGGAGAAGTGCCCTTTGTTCCATGGGCCGGCTGGGAGAAGTGTCCTTTGTTTCTCGGGCCGGCAGAGAGAAGTGCCCTTTGTTTCACGGGCCGGCTGGGAGAAGTGCCCTTTGTTTCATTGTCCGGCTGGGAGAAGTCCCCTTTGTTTCATGGGCCGGCTGGGAGAAGTGTCCTTTGTTTCACGGGCGGCTGAGAGAAGTGCCCTTTGTTTCACGGGCCGGCTGGGAGAAGTGCCCTTTGTTTCATGGGCCGCCTGGGAGAAGTGCCCTTTGTTCCACGGGCCGGCTGGGAGAAGTGCCCTTTGTTCCATGGGCAGGCTGGGAGAAGTGCCCTTTGTTCCATGGGCCGGCTGGGAGAAGTGCCCTTTGTTCCATGGGCCGGCTGGGAGAAGTGCCCTTTGTTCCATGGGCCGGCTGGGAGAAGTGCCCTTTGTTTCATGGGCCGGCTGGGAGAAGTGCCCTTTGTTCCATGCGCCGGCTGGGAGAAGTGCCCTTTGTTCCATGGGCCGGCTGGGAGAAGTGCCCTTTGTTCCATGGGCCGGCTGGGAGAAGTGCCCCTTGTTCCATGGGCCGGCTGGGAGAAGTGCCCTTTGTTTCATGGGCCGGCTGGGAGTAGTGCCCTTTGTTTCATGGGCCGGCTGGGAGAAGTGCCCTTTGTTCCATGGGCCGGCTGGGAGAAGTGCCCTTTGCTTCATGGGCCGGCTGGGAGAAGTGCCCTTTGTTCCATGGGCCGGCTGGGAGAAGTGCCCTTTGTTTCATGGGCCGGCTGGGAGAAGTGCCCATTGTTCCATGGGCCGGCTGGGAGGAGTGCCCTTTGTTCCATGGGCCGGCTGGGAGAAGTGCCCTTTGTTCCATGGGCCGGCTGGGAGAAGTGCCCTTTGTTCCATGGGCCGGCTGGGAGAAGTGCCCTTTGTTCCATGGGTCGGCTGGGAGAAGTGCCCTTTGTTTCATGGGCCGGCTGGAGAAGTGCCCTTTGTTCCACGGGCCGGCTGGGAGAAGTGCCCTTTGTTCCATGGGATGGCTGGGAGGAGTGCCCTTTGTTCCGTGGGCTACCCTACCCCTTAGCGCGCAATCTGTCACCACAGTGGAGACGCCCTAAAGCGCGAAATAAGCTCAAGGAAAGAAAAGAACAGCCCCAAAATCGCGGGACAAAACGTCGAAAAGCGCCATTGATGAATGATAAAAGCGCAAATTTTCAGGATCAAAAGCGCGAACGTGGTTTTTCAGAACAACAGACTCGTTGTCTAACATTCAGAGCGTTTCCTTGTGGATCTGACTACCATCAATTGTTCGAATCATTCCTGGCGTGAGATTTTCTTCTTACTTCAAAAGCCCTGCCCATTCAGCAGTATATTGATGACCTCTGCCCATTCAGCAGTATATTAATCACCTCTGCCCATTCAGCAGTATATTGATGACCTCTGCCCATTCAGCAGTATATTGATCACCTCTGCCCATTCAGCAGTATGTTGATGACCTCTGCCCATTCAGCAGTATGTTGATGACCTCTGCCCATTCAGCAGTATGTTGATCACCTCTGCCCATTCAGCAGTATATTGATCACCTCTGCCCATTCAGCAGTATATTGATCACCTCTGCCCATTCAGCAGTATGTTGATGACCTCTGCCCATTCAGCAGTATGTTGATCACCTCTGCCCATTCAGCAGTATATTGATGACCCCTGCCCAATCAGCAGTATGTTGATGACCCCTGCCCATTCAGCAGTATGTTGATCACCTCTGCCCATTCAGCAGTATGTTGATGACCCCTGCCCATTCAGCAGTATGTTGATCACCTCTGCCCATTCAGCAGTATGTTGATGACCCCTGCATATTCAGCAGTATATGGATGACCCCTGCCCATTCAGCAGTATGTTGATCACTCTGCCCATTCAGCAGTATATTGATGACCTCTGCCCATTCAGCAGTATATTGATTCCGGGTTCAGTTCAGGGAAGGTCAATGCGGTTGAAGGAGAAGAATGGGCACCGACTTCCGTTATGCCATGCCCCAGACACAGTGCACATGTAAAAATCACTGCCCCGTCGTCCACAAGGCTGTGCTATCTTAACCTTTACCTGACATCCGTGTCACATGCATTACCTGTCCACGCCTGGTCAAATTCCTCTTTTCTCTTCACTGTTTACAGGCCATAGCCCCTCAAACACACACACCACACACACACCACACCCCTCACCCCTCCCTCCCTCTCACACCCTTTCCATGTCACAATCGTGTGGAACAACAACTACAGGGCTGTAAGGTAGTTAACACCGTGTGGAACAACAACTACAGGGCTGTAAGGCAGTTAACAACCGTGTGGAACAACAACTACAGGGCTGTAAGGCAGTTAACAACCGTGTGGAACAACAACTACAGGGCTGTAAGGCAGTTAACAACCGTGTGGAACAACAACTACAGGGCTGTAAGGTAGTTAACAACCGTGTGGAACAACAACTACAGGGCTGTAAGGTAGTTCACAACCGTGTGGAACAACAACTACAGGGCTGTAAGGTAGTTAACAACCGTATGGAACAACAACTACAGGCTGTAAAGTAGTTAACAACCGTGTGGAACAACAACTACAGGGCTGTAAAGTAGTTAACAACCGTATGGAACAACAACTACAGGGCTGTAAGGCAGTTAACAATTGTGTGGAACAACAACTACAGGACTGTAAGGTAGTTAACAACCGTGTGGGGACAACAACTACAGGTTGAAAGGTAGTTAACAACCGTGTGGAACAACAACTACAGGGCTGTAAGGTAGTTCACAACCGTGTGGAACAACAACTACAGGGCTGTAAGGCAGTTAACACCGTGTGGAACAACAACTACAGGGCTGTAAGGTAGTTAACAACCGTGTGGAACAAAAACCACAGGGCTGTAAGGTAGTTAACAACCGTATGGAACCACAACTACAGGGCTGTAAGGTAGTTAACCGTATGGAACAACAACTACAGGGCTGTAAGGTAGTTAACCGTATGGAACAACAACTACAGGGCTGTAAGGTAGTTAACCGTATGGAACAACAACTACGGGCTGTAAGGCAGTTAACCGTATGGAACAACAACTACAGGACTGTAAGGTAGTTAACAACCGTGTGGAACAACAACTATAGGGCTGTAAGGTAGTTAACAACCGTGTGGAACAACAACTACAGGGCTGTAAGGTAGTTAACCGTATGGAACAACTACAGGACTGTAAGGTAGTTAACAACCGTGCGGGACAACAACTACAGGGTTGAAAGGTAGTTAACAACCGTGTGGAACAACAACTACAGGGCTGTAAGGTAGTTAACAACCGTGTGGAACAACAACTACAGGCTGTAAGGCAGTTAACACCGTGTGGAACAACAACTACAGGGCTGTAAGGTAGTTAACAACCGTGTGGAACAACAACTACAGGGCTGTAAGGTAGTTAACCGTATGGAACAACAACTACAGGGCTGTAAGGGAGTTAACCGTATGGAACAACAACTACGGGGCTGTAAGGCAGTTAACCGTATGGAACAACAACTACAGGGCTGTAAAGTAGTTAACAACCGTGTGGAACAACAACTACAGGGCTGTAAGGTAGTTAACAACCGTATGGAACAACAACTACAGGGCTGTAAGGCAGTTAACAATTGTGTGGAACAACAACTACAGGACTGTAAGGTAGTTAACAACCGTGTGGGACAACAACTACAGGTTGAAAGGTAGTTAACAACCGTGTGGAACAACAACTACAGGGCTGTAAGGCAGTTAACACCGTGTGGAACAATAACTACAGGGCTGTAAGGTAGTTAACAACCGTGTGGAACAACAACTACAGGGCTGTAAGGTAGTTAACAACCGTATGGAACAACAACTACAGGGCTGCAAGGTAGTTAACAACCGTATGGAACAACAACTACAGGGCTGTAAGGTAGTTAACCGTATGGAACACAACAACTACAGGCTGTAAGGTAGTTAACCGTATGGAACAACAACTACAGGGCTGTAAGGTTGTTAACCGTATGGAACAACAACTACGGGCTGTAAGGCAGTTAACCGTATGGAACAACCACTACAGGACTGTAAGTAGTTAACAACCGTGTGGAACAACAACTACAGGGCTGTAAGGTAGTTAACAACCGTGTGGAACAACAACTACAGGGCTGTAAGGTAGTTAACCATATGGAACAACAACTACAGGACGTAAGGTAGTTAACAACCGTGTGGAACAACAACTACAGGGCTGTAAGGTAGTTAACAACCGTATGGAACAACAACTACAGGACTGTAAGGTAGTTAACAACGTGTGGAACAACAACTACAGGGCTGTAAGGTAGTTAACACCGTATAGAACAACAACTACAGGGCTGTAAGGTAGTTAACAATTGTGTGGAACAACAACTACAGGCTGTCAGGTAGTTAGCACCATGTGGAACAACAACTACAGGCTGTAAGGTAGTTAACAACCGTATGGAACAACAACTACAGGGCTGTAAGGTAGTTAACAACCGTATGGAACAACAACTACAGGGCTGTAAGGTAGTTAACAACCGCATGGAACAACAACTACAGGGCTGTAGGCATTAACAATTCGTGTGAACAACAACTACAGGGCTGTAAGGCAGTTAACACCGTGTGGAACAACAACTACATGGCTGTAAGGTAGTTAACAATTGTGTGGAACAACAACTACAGGGCTGTAAGGCAGTTAGCCGTATGGAACAACAACTACAGGGCTGTAAGGTAGTTAACACCGTGTGGAACAACAACTACAGGGCTGTAAGGTATTAACAATTGTGTGGAACAACAACAACAGGGCTGTAAGGCAGTTAGCCGTATAGGACACACACTACAAGGCTGTAAGGTAGTTAACACCGTGTGGAACAACAACTACAGGGCTGTAAGCAGTTACCAATTGTGTGGAACAACAACTACAGGGCTGTAAGGCAGTTAACCGTATGGAACAACAACTACAGGGCTGTAAGGTAGTTAACATCCGTGTGGAACAACAACTACAGGGCTGTAAGGTAGTTAACAACCGTGTGGAACAACTACAGGGTTGTAAGGTAGTTAACACCGTGTGGAACAACAACTACAGTGTTGTAAGGTAGTTTAACACCGTGTGGAACAACAACTACAGGGCTGTAAGGTAGTTAACAACCGTGTGGAACAAAAACTACAGGGCTGTAAGGTAGTTAACAACCGTATGGAACAACAAACTACAGGGCTGCAAGGTAGTTAACAACCGTATGGAACAACAACTACAGGCTGTAAGGTAGTTAACCGCATGGAACAACTACAGGGCTGTAAGGTAGTTAAACGTATGGAACAACAACTACAGGGCTGTAAGGTAGTTAACCGTATGGAACAACAACTACGGGGCTGTAAGGCAGTTAACCGTATGGAACAACAACTACAGGACTGTAAGGTAGTTAACAACCGTGTGGAACAACAACTACAGGGCGGTAAGTTAGTTAACAACCGTGTGGAACAACAACTACAGGGCTGTAAGGTAGTTGACCGTATGGAACAACAACTACAGGACTGTAAGGTAGTTAACAACCGTGTGGAACAACAACTACAGGGCTGTAAGGTAGTTAACAACCGTATGGAACAACAACTACAGGACTGTAAGGTAGTTAACAACCGTGTGGAACAACAACTACAGGGCTGTAAGGTAGTTAACAACCGTATGGAACAACAACTACAGGGCTGTAAAGTAGTTAACAACCGTGTGGAACAACAACTACAGGGCTGTAAGGTAGTTAACAACCGTATGGAACAACAACTACAGGGCTGTAAGGCAGTTAACAATTGTGTGGGAACAACAACTACAGGACTGTAAGGTAGTTAACAACCGTGTGGGACAACAACTACAGGGTTGAAAGGTAGTTAACAACCGTGTGGAACAACAACTACAGGGCTGTAAGGTAGTTAACAACCGTGTGGAACAACAACTACAGGGCTGTAAGGCAGTTAACACCGTGTGGAACAATAACTACAGGGCTGTAAGGTAGTTAACAACCGTGTGGAACAACAACTACAGGGCTGTAAGGTAGTTAACAACCGTATGGAACAACAACTACAGGGCTGCAAGGTAGTTAACAACCGTATGGAACAACAACTACAGGGCTGTAAGGTAGTTAACCGTATAGAGCAACAACTACAGGGCTGTAAGGTAGTTAACGTATGGAACAACTACAGGGCTGTAAGGTAGTTAACCGTATGGAACAACAACTACGGGCGTGTAAGGCAGTTAACCGTATGGAACAACAACTACAGGACTGTAAGGTAGTTAACAACCGTGTGGAACAACAACTACAGGGCTGTAAGGTAGTTAACACCGTGTGGAAACAACAACTACAGGGCTGTAAGGTAGTTAACAACCGTATGGAACAACAACTACAGGGCTGTAAGGTAGTTAACAACCGTATGGAACAACAAACTACAGGGCTGTAAGGCAGTTAACAATCGTGTGGAACAACAACTACAGGGCTGTAAGGCAGTTTACACCGTGTGGAACAACAACTACAGGGCTGTAAGGTAGTTAACAATTGTGTGGAACAACAACTACAGGGCTGTAAGGTAGTTAACACCGTGTGGAAACAACAACTACAGGGCTGTAAGGTAGTAATTGTGTGGAACAACAACTACAGGGCTGTAAGGCAGTTAACCGTATGGAACAACAACTACAAGGCTGTAAGGTAGTTAACACCGTGTGGAACAACAACTACAGGGCTGTAAGGCAGTTAACAATTGTGTGGGACAACACAACTACAGGGCTAGTAAGGCAGTTAACCGTATGGAACAACAACTACAGGGCTGTAAGGTAGTTAACAACCGTGTGGACAACAACTACAGGGCTGTAAGGTAGTTAACAACCGTGTGGAACAACAACTACAGGGTTGTAAGGTAGTTAACACCGTGTGGAACCAGAACTACAGGGTTGTAAGGTAGTTAACACTGTGTGGAACAACAACTACAGGGCTGTAAGGTAGTTAACACCGTGTGGAACAACAACTACAGGCTGTAAGGCAGTTAACAACCGTGTGGAACAACAACTACAGGGCTGTAAGGCAGTTAACCGCATGGAACAACAACTACAGGGCTGTAAGGCAGTTAACAACCGTGTGGAACAACAACTACAGGGCTGTAAGGTAGTTAACAACCGTGTGGAACAACAACTATAGGCTGTAAGGTAGTTAACAATTGTGTGGAACAACACTACAGGGCTGTAAGGTAGTTAACAACCGTGTGGAACAACAACTACAGGGTGTAAGGTAGTTAACAATCGTGTGGAACAACAACTACAGGGCTGTAAGGTAATTAACAACCGTGTGGAACATAACTACAGGGCTGTAAGGTAGTTAAAACCGTATGGAACAACAACTACAGGGCTGTAAGGTAGTTAACACCGTGTGGAACAACTACAGGGCTGTAAGGTAGTTAACAACCGTGTGGAACAACAACTACAGGGCTGTAAGGTAGTTATCAACCGTATGGAACAACACCTACAGGGCTGTAAGGCAGTTAACAATTGTGTGGAACAACAACTACAGACTGTAGGTAAGTTAACAACCGTGTGGAACAACAAACTACAGAGCTGTAAGTAGTTAGCAATTGTGTAGAACAGCTACAGGACTTGTAAGGTAGTTAACACACCGTATGGAACAACAACTACAGGGCTGTAAGGTAGTTAACAACGTGTGGAACAACAACTACAGGGCTGTAAGGTAGCTAACAACCGTATGGAACAACAACTACAGGGCTGTAAAGTTAGTTAACCGTATGGAACAACAACTACAGGGCTGTAAGGTAGTTAACAACCGTGTGGAACAACAACTACAGGGCTGTAAGGTAATTAACAATTGTGTGGAACAACTACAGGACTGTACGGTACTTAACAACCGTATGGAACAACAACTACAGGGCTGTAAGGTAGTTAACAACCGTGTGGAACAACAACTACGGGGTTTTGTAAGGTAGTTAACAACCGTGTGGAACAACAACTACAGGGTTGTAAGGTAGTTAACACCATGTGGAACAACAACTACAGGGCTGTAAGGTAGTTAACAACCGTGTGGAACAACAACTACAGGGTTTGTAAGGTAGTTAATCGTGTGGAACAACAACTACAGGGCTGTAAGGTAGTTAACAACCGTGTGGAACAACAACTACAGGCTGTAAGTTAGTTAACAACCATATGGAACAACAACTACAGGGCTGTAAGGCAGTTAACATTTGTGTGGAACAACAACTACAGGACTGTAAGGTAGTTAACAACCGTGTGGAACAACAACTACAGGGTTGTAAGGTAGTTAACAACCGTATGGAGCAACAACTACAGGGCTGCAAGGTAGTTAACAACCGTATGGAACAACAACTACAGGGCTGTAAGGTAGTTAACCGTATGGAACAACAACTACAGGGCTGTAAGGTAGTTAACCGTATGGAACAACTACAGGGCTGTAAGGTAGTTAACCGTATGGAACAACAACTACGGGGCTGTAAGGCAGTTAACCGTATGGATCAAAAACTACAGGACTGTAAGGTAGTTAACAACCGTGTGGAACAACAACTACAGGGTTGTAAGGTAGTTAACAACCGTGTGGAACAACAACTACAGGGCTGTCAGGTAGTTAACAACCGTAAGGAACAACAACTACAGGGCTGTAAGGTAGTTAACAACCGTATGGAACAACAACTACAGGGCTGTAGGGTAGTTAACAACCGTGTGGAACAACAACTACAGGACTGTAAGGAAGTTAACAACAGTGTGGAACAACAACTACAGGGCTGTAAGGTAGTTAACAACCGTAATGGAAACAACAACTACAGGGCTGTAAGGTAGTTAACCGTAGGAACAACAACTACAGGGCTGTAAGGTAGTTAACAACCGTGTTGGAACAACAACTACAGGGCTGTCAGGTAGTTAACAGCCGTATGGAACAACAGCTTCAGGGCTGTCAGGTAGTTAACAACCGTGCGGAACAACAACTACAGGCTGTAAGGCAGTTAACAATCGTGTGGAACAACAACTACAGGTTTGTAAGGTAGTTAACAATTGTGTTGAACAACAACTACACGGCTGTAGGGGAGTTAACAACCGTATGGAACAACAACTACAGGGCTGTAAGGCAGTTAACAACCGTGTGGAACAACAACTACAGGGCTGTAAGGTAGTTAAAAACCGTGTGGAACAACAACTACAGGGCTGTAAGGTAGTTCACAACTGTGGGGAACAACAACTACAGGCTGTAAGGTAGTTAACAACCGTTATGGAACAACAACTACAGGGCTGTAAGGTAGTTAACAACCGTGTGGAACAACAACTACAGGGCTGTAAGGTAGTTCACAACCGTGTGTAAACAACAACTACAGGGCTGTAAGATAGTTAACAACCGTGTGAAACAACAACTACAGGGCTGTAAGGTAGTTAATTGTGTTAGAACAACAACTATAGGGCTGTAGGTAGTTCACAACCGTGTGGAACAACAACTACAGGGCTGTAAGGTAGTTCACAACCGTGTGGAACAACAACTACAGGGCTGTAAGGTAGTTAACAACCGTATGGAAACAACAACTACAGGGCTGTAAGTTAGTTAACAACCGTGTGGAACAACAAACTACAGGGCTGTAAGGTAGTTAAACAAGCGTGTGGAACAACAACTACAGGGCTGTAAGGTAGTTAACAACCGTATGGAACAACAACTACAGGGCTGTAAGGTAGTTAACAACCGTGTGGAACAACACCTTCAGGGCTGTAAGGTAGTTAACAACCGTGTGGAACAACAACTACAGGGCTGTAAGGTAGTTCAAAACCGTGTGGAACAACAACTACAGAGCTGTAAGGTAGTTAACAACCGTGTGGAACAACAACTACAGGGCTGTAAGGTAGTTAACAACCGTGTGGAACAACAACTACAGGGCTGTACGGTAGTTAACAACCGTATGGAACAACAACTACAGGGCTGTAAGGTAGTTAACAACCGTGTGGAACAACACCTACAGGGCTGTAAGGTAGTTCACAACCGTGTGGAACAGCAACTACAGGGCTGTAAGGTAGTTAACAACCGTGTGGAACAACAACTACAGGGCTGTAAGGTAGTTAACAAACCGTGTGGAACAACAACTACAGGGCTGTAAGGTAGTTAACAACCGTGTGGAACAACAACTACAGGGCTGTAAGGTAGTTCACAACCGTGTGGAACAACAACTACAGGGCTGTAAGGCAGTTACCAACCGTGTGGAACAACACCTACAGGGCTGTAAGGCAGTTACCAACCGTGTGGAACAGCGGCGACATCGGGAACAAAGAAGCGCGCTCTGCTAAATGGAGAGGGCAACCGAGACCCCCCAGAACGAAAACCAACACCCAGACATCACCAGCGAGCGTAGTGTGGCACGAGACTACCCCCCCCCCCCCCCCTTACCCCTCAGAACGAAAACCAACACCCAGACATCACCAGCGAGCGTAGTGTGGCACGAGACTAGATTCAGTGCCCCTCCGCTCACGTTCATCAAAATAATTGAGCTGACCTCACTGTAAATATGCGATGTTCGGAAATCAGCGAGGGAGGTCATCTGTGTTAGAGCTCGCGTTCAGAGAGAGTGCCCCTCGTCGTTTTCATGGGACAGATGCCCTTGGTGGGCACGCCTGAAGCAATGTGTGCCCCTTCAGTCAACTTCACAATTCAGTGGGAGTGAGAAACTGCCAAAAGATGGCTTAGGAAACGGCTCGCCTGTGATACAGACATTTTTCATCCTTCGAACGAGACTATAAACCGAGGTTTCCGTGTGTGAACGCACGCATAACATCTTGCGCACACGTAGAATCCCATCACCAACTTTGGGAAGAGAAGGCCAGTTTGGCCGTTGGTGTGGACGACACGTTACACATAGCATGCACCCTGCGTGAGAAATGGAAAGAATGAAGGAAGTAAGGAAATGGAGTGAACGATATTGAACGATGTTGACTGGATGACACGGGAAACGACTGAACGAAGCGTCAGCTGGCAGCTCTTCAGTTGGCACTACCCAGGTAGGCAGCCCGTTGTGTAAACAAGCGCCGACAGTAAAGCGCTCAGCGCTTAGTCTCTGGCGGGGGGTAGGCGCTATGTAAGTATTCATAATGATAATAACAATGATAATATACTGATCGTTACCCTAGCCTGCATTTCAAATCGAATATTTGACTCTCTGGATCCGTTTCTTTGACCCATAAACTAAGAAAAGGTAACTATTTACGATGGACAAACACGCGTTAGTTTCCCCAGATTCTTTTTCCCGGAGCAGATCCATTCTGGAAACAACCCAAATGTGCCCGTCTATAAAAAGTCAAAATGTTACTCACGGCCTTGACGTGTCTCATGGTGTATAACCAGCCGGACAGCACGTGTGGATTGTCTGTTGGTTGACGGCATTGCCGCTCGGTCAATGAGATCGTCATCCCCCGGGAAGCCTACCAGTACAGCGGGGCTCCTGGCTAAAGCTGGAGCAGTGTGCATGGAACGGCCTCTGACAGGCTGACCTTGGGCGCAGTCTGTCGACTTCAGGAGGTTCCTGGTCAAGGTCCTCAGTGATGGCCCAGCTGTTGGCGTTTGTCATCGAGTTCCTTTGTTCTTGACCTTTTTTCATCCAGTTCCTTTGTTCTTGACCTTTTGTCATTGAGTTCCTTTGTTCTTGACCTTTTGTCATCGAGTTCCTTTGTTCTTGACCTTCTTCTTCTTCTTCTTCTCCTTTTTATTCCCTTTTTTCTTGTGCTTCATCTTCTTCTTCTTCCTTGTCCTAATTTTCTTTATCTTGTTGTTGTTGCTGCTGCTGCTGCTGCCGCCGCCGCCACCGCCGCTTTTCTTATCAATTTTCTTCGTCTTCGGTTTTCCTTCTCCTCCTCTCTTTTTCTCTCTTCTTCGTCTTCTTGAACTTCTTCCTTTTTCTCCTCCTCCTTCTCCTTCACTTCTTCCTCCTCTTCTCCTTCCTCCTCCTCCTCCTCTTTTTCTTCCTCCACCTCTCCTTCTTTCCGATGTGTTGTGTAAATGTACAAATCAGGCCAGTTCTCACCCATTGGCCATTTCTTCCCAACTCTGTTCAATTCCCACCCATTGGCCATTCTTCCCAACTCTGTTCAATTCTCACCCATTGGCCATTTTCCCAACTCTGTTCAATTCTCACCCATTGGCCATTCTTCCCAACTCTGTTCAATTCTCACCCATTGGCCATTCTTCCCAACTCTGTTCAATTCTCACCCATTGGCCATTCTTCCCAACTCTGTTCAATTCTCACCCATTGGCCATTCTTCCCAACTCTGTTCAATTCTCCCCCATTGGCCATTCTTCCCAACTCTGTTCAATTCTCAACCATTGGCCATTCCTTCCAACTCTGTTCAATTCTCACCCATTGGTCATTCTTCCAACTCTGTTCAATTCTCCCCCATTGGCCATTCTTCCCAACTCTGTTCAATTCTCAACCATTGGCCATTCTTCCCAACTCTGTTCAATTCTCCCCCATTGGCCATTTTTTCCCAACTCTGTTCAATTCTCCCCATTGGCCATTCTTCCCAACTCTGTTCAATTCTCAACCATTGGCCATTCTTCCCAACTCTGTTCAATTCTACCCATTGGCCATTCTTCCAACTCTGTTCAATTCTCACCCATTGGCCATTCTTCCCAACTCTGTTCAATTCTCACCCATTGGCCATTCTTCCCAAATCTGTTCAATTCTCACCCATTGGCCATTCTTCCCAACTCTGTTCAATTCTCACCCATTGGCCATTCTTCCCAACTCTGTTCAATTCTCACCCATTGGCCATTCTTCCCAACTCTGTTCAATTCTCACCCATTGGCCATTCTTCCCAACTCTGTTCAATTCTCACCCATTGGCCATTCTTCCCAACTCTGTTCAATTCTCACCATTGGCCATTCTTCCCAACTCTGTTCAATTCTCAACCATTGGCCATTCTTCCAACTCTGTTCAATTCTCACCCATTGGCCATTCTTCCCAACTCTGTTCAATTCTCACCCATTGGCCATTCTTCCAACTCTGTTCAATTCTCACCCATTGGCCATTCTTCCCAACTCTGTTCAATTCTCACCCATTGGCCATTCTTCCCAACTCTGTTCAATTCTCCCCCCATTGGCCATTCTTCCCAACTCTGTTCAATTCTCAACCATTGGCCATTCTTCCCAACTCTGTTCAATTCTCCCCCATTGGCCATTCTTCCCAACTCTGTTCAATTCTCACCCATTGGCCATTCTTCCCAACTCTGTTCAATTCTCACCCATTGGCCATTCTTCCCAATCTGTTCAATTCTCACCCATTGGCCATTCTTCCCAACTCTGTTCAATTCTCACCCATTGGCCATTCTTCCCAACTCTGTTCAATTCTCACCCATTGGCCATTCTTTCCAAGCCTGTGTTCAATTCTCACCCATTGGCCATTCTTCCCAACGTCTTCTCACTCAACGTATATCCTTATTCATCTCTCAACCTTTGCCCTTTGAGGAATGTGGTGTCATTGATCAGGAGACGTGTCAGGCCCTGTGTGGACCGGCGTCCAAGCACCGACACTTCTCCCACCACTTCTGCTGCTGCTGTTCTCCTTCCTACGTCCATCCCCCACCAACCCCACCACCACCCCACCCCTACCGTCCTCCCTCTCCTCCACCTCTCCCGACTCTTTGCCCCCCATCCTCCCCTCCTTGTTCTTCATAACTTTTTGTCTTCTTCTTCTTCATGTTTTGCTCCTACTTCCCCTACTCCTGTTCTACTACCTCGTTTTCGATGTTCATGTTGTTGTTGCTGTTGTTGATGGCGTTGTTGGTCTTGTTGTTGGCGCTGGCGATTGTGTTCACCACTGTTGACGTTGCTGTTGTTGTCGTTGAATTGTTGCTGCTGCTGCTGCTGCTGCTGCTGTTACGGAAGAGAGGAGACTAACGTTTAGAGACAGGGATCTGTGGTGATGGTGTCATCGTGATGGCCTCAAGGCAGTTTGCGTCTCCATCAATAATGCAGGGAGCGGCCAGGGGGCTGGGGGCTGGCGGAGGGTGGATGCCATTGTCAGTCACAACAGGGCCTCGTTTCAGCGTGTGTCGGCGGCTGCACAAAGGACAGAGTGTACGTCGATACAGCGTGACGGGTCATGGTGTATTAGTTCGTTCTGTCTGTCTGTCTATCTCTGTCTCTCTGTCTCTCTGTCTCTCAGTCTCTCTCTCTACTCTCTCTCTCTCTCTCCTCTCTCTCTCTCTCTCTCTCTCTCTCTCTGACTGTCCGTCTGTCTGCCCGTCTGTCTCTCTCTGTCTTTCTCTCTGTCTTTCTCTCTCTCTCTCTGTTTCTGTCTCTGTCTCTCTCTGTTTCTGTCTCTCTCAAGTCTCGTAAAGTCACAAACTCTCTCTCTCTCTCTCTCTCTCTCTCTCTCTCTCTCCTCTCTCCTCTCTCTCTCTCAATTCCCATAAAATCACAAACTCTCTCTCTCTCTCTCTCTCTCTCTCTCTCTCTCCTCTCTCTCTCTCTCTCTCTCTCTCTCTCTCTGACATCCAGACTTAAGGCAAGTGTAAACAGTTTGTCAGATGGCCGAAAGTTAGTCACGTTAAAAGGTTAAATGCCTGGCCTCAGGTTGAAAAAAAATCAATAATCAATATTTTCTTTAAAAACGTCCAAAAATGTCGATATATCTATTGCCCCTATGTGTTCTGAAATAATAATGGGGAAAAGGAAATCTGAAATGAAGCAGACACGGTAAACAGTAAACAATAAACACGTGGGGTGACTCGTGCTCCCTTGGGGTGTCTCCTTGTGTGTTCTGTGTGCTCTGCGCTGTCATATCTGCTGTCTGTTCTGTGTGCTCTGCGCTGTCATTTCTGCTTGTGTTCTGTGTGCTCTGTGCTGTC
>JAFLJL010000681.1:42500-56725 GCA_018398815.1 Conus ventricosus | reverse complement strand
ATAACGCTAAACATCACGTTGCTTAATGATTATAAAAAGCATAGTGACTCAAACATCGGATGAAGATTTAATCGTTTACAGGCCGATTTGATGACTACAAAAGACAAAGTTTGATCTTCAAAGAAAGGCGAGGACAAGTTTTTCTCAACAGCCAGACGCCGAGCAGATAAAAAGGAATGCTTAAAAAAAGTAAACGAAACATTAAACTCTGCTCTAAACAGCTCACATTAACAACGCCAAAGGGTGTTTATACTTTAGTTTATGAGTCTAAACACAAAAAGACCATCGATATTGATTAATTATTTTTTTGATTTAAATAAATATTTTGAGTTAGAAAAGAAACTCAACATGGATAAGATATATGAAGGACCGGACGAATTGTTTGAAGCAATGCAAGAAGATTTATCAAGAGCACTGAATGATATTGATTTAGAAGTCATTGATCCAGCAAGCGTAAGGGCAAGTGTTGCTCATGCTATTTCTCAAGTTCGGGTAAACTAACAATAGACCCGCCAGTTAAAGTAATGTTAGCTGTTTTAATCGACTATATAACAATAAATGAAGAAAATCTAGAAGTCTGGGTCTCGACTAAACAACAGACTATTCTTTCCTCTAATGACTTAACTCCCGGTTGGGCAGACGAACTGCTTACACAGTTTGATGTGGCCGCCGAAGAAGCCAAAATGAGAGGCTCTGGTTGGTCAGAGGGCGAAGTCTTAGAGATCAGATTAAAACAGTCTAAGTATGCGCCGATTGTAGGCAGGTCTTACATTCCACTACCTCCAGCATTAGTTGCAAAAAGAGCAGTTCTAAACATAAAGAATACAGACAACAAATGTTTCATGTGGTGTGTTCTCGCCAGGCTGCATTATATCCGCAAAAACGCAGAGAGAGTGTCTAACTATTGGGATTACATCAATGATCTTAACTTTAGTGGAATATCCTTTCCCGTTAGCGTGGATTCCATTGATCAGTTTGAAGAACAAAACAAACCAATAATGTTAATGTATACACATGGGATGAGGAAACAAATCTACAGCCATCAGAGTGTCCAAGAACAGTCCAACGATTGGCGAACCAGACAAAAATCATGTTCACTTACTACTAATGTTTTCACCAGCGGGGCTACCCCATTACACATTGATACGCACAATGAGTAGATTATTGGCCCATACTTCAAAAATTGGGCATAAACAAGAATTCTGTAGAAAATGTTTAACAAGAATCCCATCTGTTCAAGCCGCAAGCGAACATAAGAAAACATTGTATCGGCCCAGTTGACTGTAATACAGAACTAATTACGCCCCCAGAAGGCAGTAAAGTTAGTTTTAAGAACTGGAAACGGATGCAAAATTCTCCATATGTTGTTTACGCAGACTTTGAATCACTCATTGTTCCTTATGAAGGGCCAGCGCCACAAAAACTTCGAAAAAACAGTCTTAATGAGTAATCATCAGATTTGTTCATTTGCCTTCATTATTGTTAGGTCGGATGGTGCTCATTCAACGCCAGAATTATATAGAGGGCCTAATGCTGCAGAATACTTCTTAAAACGCATGCAGCAAGTGCGTAATGACTGTTCTAATAATCTGAATTTATCTGAAATCATGATGACGCCTGAAGCCCAACAACAGTATGACTCAGCCACACATTGTTGGATTTGTGGTTTAGGCCTCTCATCAGACGCAGCCAATCCAAAAGTAAGAGACCATGATCACATTAGCGGGAAGTTTAGAGGAGCTGCGCACAGTAAATGCAATCTTCAACTAAAGTTTGATCCTAAGACATGGAAGCTGCCATCTTCTTTCACAACTTGCGAGGTTACGACTCTCATCTTATAATGAAAGCAGTAGACGATGCCTTTAGGGTGTCATGCATTGCACAGTCATCAGAAAAGTACATGTGTTTCACTTTAAATAACATGTCTTTTTATGACTCTATGCAGCACATGATGGGTTCATTAGAGTCATGGCTATGTCCTTAAAGTCCTGCCCAATAACGGAAGAATATTTGACCCAACTCTCGTTAGAAAGGGCGTTTACCTTATGAATACATGAACAGTTGGGAAAGGTTTGACGAAGACTCACTTCCACCTAAAGGCGCGTTCTTTTCTAGTCTTGGAGGAAAGGACATTAGTGATTCTGATTACCAGCATGCCCAAGATGCGTGGCAGAAGTTAGATTGTAAAACGATGGGAGACTATCATGATTCATACTTGATGGCAGATGTATGTTTGTTGGCGGACGTCTTTGAAAATTATAGGAAGACCTGCATGAAACATTATAGCCTGGATCTGCGCATTACATTTCTGCGCCCGGGATGAGTTGGGATGCTTTCTTAAAATTTACAGGAATACAGATTGATTTATTGTCTGACCTACCAATGATTCAGATGATTGAAAACGGATTGCGTGGAGGAATTAGTATGGCGTCGCACCATTACTGTAAAGCAAACAACAAATACCTAGATGATTATGATCGAGTAAAAGGTCTAACTATCTCATGTATTTAGATGCAAACAATCTGTATGGTTGGGCTATGGCGCAATCGCTTCCATTACGTAACTTTAAAATGTACACAGGTACGAATAATATTCAAAAGGCGTTAAAGTGGTTGGGCAGTTTGACGACGGGTCAACAGCGCGGTTTCATTCTAGAAGTTGACTTAGAATATCCTCATGAACTCCATGACCTGCATAATGACTATCCATTAGCAGCAGAAAGCCTAAAGATGGCAAAACAGAGCCGCCTAAACATGTGCCTAATCTTCGAGGCAAAAAAAATTATGTCTGCCATTACAGACTTCTACAATTTTATTTAAGACACGGTTTGAAGTTGAAAGCAGTTCATCGTATAATTGCTTTCGATCAAGAACAGTTCATGAAACCATACATCATGAAGAACACTGATCTTGAGAACTAAATCCACAGATGCTTCAGAAAAAGACTTTTTCAAGCTGATGAACAACAGCTGTTTTGGAAAGACTATGGAGAATCCGCACAAGCGTAAAGATGTCAGATTAGTCACCAGAGAAAACGAAGCAATTAAGCTGACTTCAAAACCTAATTATCAGGACTTCAGAAGATTTCATGATCAGCTTTTTGGCATAATGATGAAAAAAAAGAAAGTCAAATTGGACAAGCCTGTATTTATTGAATTTACTGTTTTAGAATTATCAAAGCTTTTGATGTTAGAATTTCTTTATGACTACTTTAAACCCTCGTATCCAGAGTCCAGAGTACTTTACACAGATACAGACAGTTTTGTTATAGATATCCCTACTGAAGACATCTATAAAGACATGGAATTAGAAGTAGCTAAAGAAGCGAGTGGATGGTACGACACATCCGATTACCCTAAAGATTCGCCTTTGCATTCAATTACTAACAAGAAGGTTTTAGGAAAGATGAAGGATGAATTATCTGGAAAGGTGATCAAGGAGTATGTGGGGTTAAGGTCAAAAAATGTACAGTATTTCGAGCCAGGAGAAAACCATTAAGAAAGCAAAAGGAATATCTCGCAGTGTTGTGCAGTCGAGCATATCGCATGACAACTACAAAGAAGCATTGTTTGACAATAAGACTTTTCATCATGACAACGTAAAACTGCGATCTAATCTACATGAGATCAACACAACGGTTGTAACAAAGAAGTCGTTAGATAGAACAAACACAAAACGTGTGTTTGTTCATCCAGAGTTTTCATATGCATATGGACATTATAGAACCGTAAAATAATTAAAGTGGAACTGTGTCTGGTGGGATTATCTGCAGTTCTTCCTTCACAAAAGATCTTTGGGGAGCCGGTTGTTTCGTTGTGTCAGTTTCTCGTAAATAATACACGGGCGGATTCATCTTTACAATTCTTTTTATTTCATATGGATCAACACTCCAAACTGGATCTGTTGCCCTGATGCGAGTGTCCCCTTCCGCTTCCCCCGGTAAATAAAGGTACCTTACTTTCAAACCAAACGGTAATAGTTTGCCGGATGAAGACTCTCCTTCAACAACATTTATTGTTTTTCTTTTGATTGCTTGTACTGGTTTTAGCCCTTTAAATTCTTCATTATTCATTGCGCGCCAAAACTGAGGGCAGTCTTCTAACCCATTCTGTGTTGCGAGAATTGTCAATCAGCTCTCTGTGATACTGGTAGGAAAAAAGTCTTTCGGCTAACTGTTTGTTAAAGTTTTCGACTAAAGCCTGTGATCTGTGAACTCCCGGGATGCCTCTTCTAATGGTAACTCTATGTTTTAACAATATTGATTCACTTGGCCTTTAAATTCTTTTCCATCATCAACTTGAATCATGCGAGGATAAGTTAAGGGGCCTCGTTGGTATATCAGCTGTATGGCAACAGCAACAGCAGAAGCACTCTTTTGTGTTAATGGTTCCGCATCTTTGTATCTTGAAGCTATGTCAATGACTGTAAGTGCGTACTTAAATCTTTTTCGTCTAATCGTATCAGAGGGTAAATATAGAAGGTCCATTTGATGGGTGTCGTTTGGAGTTGTATTCACAAAGTGTGGTCTCTGTATTCGTCTAGGCGCAGGTAAATAAATTTGCCAAATCGCTTGTTTAGATAACCATTCTTTTGCTGTTTGTTCACTGGCACCAGCTGCTTGGCTTAGCTTTTTGATTGCCGTGATTCCCTTCCAATATCCTTTGGGTGAATAATAGATTTTGTTCATTTTTTATTCAGCCAATATTATGCGCGACAAAATAGACAACAGTCATACCAACGACAATAAACGCGATTTCTTGTGTCTTTTGTTTTTCTGATGGATGATAAAAGTCGCTGAATTTTGGTGGGGGCAATGTCTGGATTGGTTTGCCCGTTACTAGATAATACTCTTTTATTGCTTGATCAACATCTTTAAATGTGTAAGCTGCATGCCCCTGTTTTTTCAGTATGTTATTAATAAAATCTAACTGCTCAATTCTATGCTTTTCATAGTTATCTTGTGCCACGGCTAGTTGCTCCACAGCTTTGTTATGTCTTTTTCTCTCGACGTCATCCCGCAGTTTACTAAACGCGTAATTACTTCCGCTAAAAGCAAGCGCATTCACCACAGCGCCACCTATCATCATTACGAGTGAAGCCATTTTTTATAAATGTATTTTTTTACATATTTATATTCTCTGGAATTATTCCTTGCTTAACTAGAAAATCTTTCGTAGCGAACGAAGCTGTAATAATAGCGATTAGCTTTGCTGAATCCTCAAAGTCTAGTTTGCCAAGATCTGCTGGTTTTATTTTTAACAGGCTTTTACCAAGCATTGAGTATCCTACACTTAGACCTCCAATAACGGCAGAATGGTATACAAGGTTGGCGACAGTTTTTTCGGTGCTCATTTAAAAAAATAACATAATTATAATTAATAAAATACATGAACAGCGATGATCTACTACAGCTACAGGGTGGCCTAAACCTTCCTGAACTTACAAATGAAGAAGTTGATGATCAAGCTATTATGCCCAAAAAGGAAAGGTTGTATTCTTTGGCAGCATGTGGAAAAACAAAACAGTTCTTCGGAACTGAATTCAGCATAGAACAGATTCAACAGATGTCGCCGCAAGACATTATAAAGTATCATAACAGGTATGAAGCGCAGCTGGGGTCGAGAATGGTAAAAAGTGTAGGACAAACGGTTCTTAGTTTGTACACTAAACTAGTCAGTAGATTTGCTCCCATTGATTCTGAACAAGATCTTACGTATGATTTAACGCAAGATCCAGTTTTAACAAAGTCATTTTAGTCTCTAAGCTGTGATTTATATTACAGATTTGGAACATTGTTATCGCCGTTAATCATAGGATTAATTACTTTTAATCATATAGATTTTATTTCCCTTCAAAATGAACGAGTCGGAAAATCAGCAGAATCAGGAAACATTGAATCAGAAAACACTGAATCAAGTCGAGAAAGTGACCAGTAAACATCCTGGGCGTGTTGCAGCAGGGAAAAGAGTAGCAGAGTTAAACAGACAAAGAAAATTAAAGTTACAATCACAGAATATAACTCATAATGAAAACATAACACCGCCAACGCCAACAGTTGATCCAATGCCAGCTCCAGAACAAGAGCAAGTTAATTCAAGGGCACCAAAGTCTTCATGGAATATTGAACTTAAAACTGTTGCCATTTTTGGCGCCATTGCTGCTGCTGGGGGCAGTTATTACGGTTATAAAATATATAAACAATGGCACCAAGAGCCAAAGCAGTCAAAACAACCTGAACCGCTAAATACAGAAGACAACAGCACGCCAGCGCCGCCAACAACAAAAATTCATTTTCATCCATTTCAAATGGAATAATATTTTTTTAATAAAAATAGATCATGGCGGATTATTATTTGTTTAAAATGATGGAGTCAATAAATAAGGACATGGAGTCTATAAAAGACATTTCCATAGACCAGAATTGTAATCAATGCGGTTGCTTAGGATGTAAGAACTTCATTAAGATCTATGCTAACCAATCTCACGCCAAGGGCGTTAAGCAAGACATCCTCAACGATGACGCGTTTTTTGAGGCATGTGTGTACTATATTAGGCATCTACTATTTAAGACAAAAACATAGATTGTATTGTTTTTTTTAAAATAATTATAAGATAACTTGAATAAGAACTTAGTTGTACTTAAAGGACGACTTAATTACAATCTTGACGTAACTTAATTAAGAACTTAAAAGTTACTTAATCAAGAACTTATTAAGAACTTGAAGTAAACTTAATTAAGAACTTAATTAAGAACTTAATTAAGAACTTTATTAAAAACTTGGGGTGACTTAATTAAAAACTTAATTAAGAACTTGGGGTGACTTGGGGTAGGAGTGTGTGTGGTGTACACAGAGCTTTATTATTTGTCGTGTGTAACACCACTTGGTGCAAGACAGTGCTTGCGTTTTTGTGATGCATTGGCTCTTTTGTTGCAAGTTCAAAGCAGCCACCAAGTGCATTTAACAAAAGCCTGATTGAATAAAACAAGACAATTGTATAAAGAACACCCAGCGGCCGTCTAAGACAGCCTTTAAGTGGTTCACAACGCCTAAATAGACAGCCTTTGTATGTGAAGTGAAGCGTAGACAGCAAAGCGACGAAGCAGCAAAAAAAGTCTGATCTCCTCACTGCTAATAACCTTTGACCCGCTCTAGATGGAGCGCTGGATCTCTCAAACGGCTTGTCACTGCAACCTTTGGCTGCTCTAGGGTGGAGCGCTGGAAAACGGCTTGCTACTGTGACCTTTGACCGCTCTAGGGTTGAGCGTTAGTTCTCTCTCACTGCTGCGGACTTTGAGAGGAGTGTGTTTGGAGTTGCATTGGTTCTTGTACGGGAGTAGTCCAATAATTCTAATCTCCTCACTGCTTGAAAACATTAAATACAAATCCTTCCTCATAGAGTAAACTTCTATGAAAGAAAGACCGACTGTAGAAAACCTTTTAGCATATGGATTCAACAAACGAGCAATCTCTCTTAGTTTGCGAGAATATGAAGGGGATATCCCTACATTGCTCTTCAACCACTCAACCCATTTTTGAGTATGCGCTCCACTGTCTTTTTCTTGTGAAAAGACCTTGAAGGTCTGTTCTAAAAGCCAACCATATTGCAAGTTAAAACACATTGTTGTAGCTTCCTGCCTTTGAAGCTGTCTATACCCCTCCTTCAGTTTATCAATAGCAACAGCAATAGACGTTATTTCCTCTGCCCCAAAACGAAAACTTCTTTCCTAACTGTCATTCCCACATCACCCTCTTTTGTTTTCAAGTATTGGTGGAGTTCTTCTGGTGTCATCTTTTGTTTTTTTGCTTGCTCTCCATACAAATCAGATAGCTTTCTTTTTGGTGGTCTAGGGAAGGCAGGTAGTTTCTTACTTGATGATGGGCCTGCCGCTCTCAACTCATCCAAAGCACTAACAAATTGTGCATGGTACTCAACATGCTCGTCAAGTATTGTCAGCTTAGAAATTCTCCACTGTCTTTGTTCTGCCATGATCAAAATGTTATATAAACAAAACCAACCTGCACAAAACCCGGTAAATATCTTCTCACTACAACACACACACCTTCACAGCCCAACACCGCCAAGAAAATGACAATACAAACCGGTCTTGCTGACATGGCGGCCTCGAAGTGGGAGTGTCACGTGACAGTCTAGAACATTCGCTAATGCAATAGGCTATGTTGCAGTTAACGCGCCGCCAGGTGTGCTTTATTGATTTTTTGGTCGCAGTTTGTAAGCGGGCCGTGCGCTGTGTGAACGAAGGTCGCTTGTCTGCGCTAGCCGTGCCATAGCATAAATTAAGTGATCAGGTTTCAGCCTCGTGTCTGCCTGTCTGTGTGGGCAAAGTTTTGTAGGTAGAAATTAGTCAGAGTAAGTGTGCGGATTTTATGTCAAAAATATAACTTAGTTTTAAAAGACAAGCAAGTTTAGTAAATAAGTATTAAAAACGGATGACCCTACACAGTATGTATGTTTGTAGATAATCGTTATTTTTTGGTTATTGAAGTCTTACTTGTCAGAGAACAGGAAAACACCGATTCTAGGTCGCCCTAGCCCCGAACCTAGGTGAGGGGCTAGGGTGAGTTAGAATCGGTGTTTTCCTGTTCTCTCCGTTTTCTTTCCTACATTGGAACATTAATGGATTGCTTACAAAAATATATGATCATGATTTTGTTTCGTATGTCTGTTCTTTTGATTTTGTCTGTTTAGTTGAGACGTTTGTGGAAGATTTTCAATTGTCTATTTTTAAAGGGTACACGGTGTTTTGTAGACCGGCTATTAAACTGTCAGTACACGGAAGACGCTCAGGCGGAGTTGTCTGCCTTATAAGGAATGAGCTGTGTCCTTATGTCAAACCTGTATGTGTGAAATCTTCTCTTTTCTACGCTTTTCTTTTGAATAAATGTCTTTTCGGTATAGATAGAGACATTATGTATGTTTGTGCTTACATACCACCTGAAAGCTCACCCTATTATGTGCATTTTGACTGCGAAAATGGTTGTCGCTTTATTGGAAGATTTTTTATGTGACTGTTTGCTGTGTAATGAAGAACATGATGCTTATGTGGTAATAAATGGAGACTTAAATGGTAGAACCTCTAACTTTTCTAGTGATTTTGTATCTAATGAGTGTGATTATGAAAGTCAACATTTGAGTGGTCCTTTGAACTTGAACAGAAATTCTGAAGACCATGTGCTTAATAACAATGGCAAAATGTTACTCAACATGTGCACTGTTTTAAACCTGTGTATTTTGAATGGTATGTGTCAGGGTGACCTTCAAGGTCATTACACGTACATATCGGATAATGGTAGCAGTGTAAATGATTATTTTTTACTGTCGAATGATCTGTTCTCAATAATTTCTGATAGCAGTAGAATGAATGTGTCTGACAGGATCGAATCTGATCATTTGCCTTTAGAGTTATGTATCCATTTCCCTAAGAATAATAAGATATGTTCAAAAGATAATAGTAATGTTCAGGTTTTGGAAAAGTTTATATGGGACGAAGCCCACAGCAGTATGTTCATAGACAACATCTGTTCAAATGAAATGCAACTTCAGTTTGAAATGGCGATCACTTTGATTGATGAAAATATTAACGAGGCACTTGAGCTTTTTAATCAATATATAAAAAGTGCAGCAGACTTCATGAAGAAACAGGTACACATTGGTAAGGGCGTGAAAGAGGACGACTGGTATGATGATGAATGTCGTGTGGCCAAAAGAACTGTACGCAATTTGTTGAACAAATTTAAGCGTACATTGTCTCCACCCGATCGCACTTCTTTATGTATAGCAAGGCGCGAATATAAACATTTGTTAAAGAGAAAAGAGAAGCAGTTCAATGACACTTTGCTCAATAATTTATTAACTTCGGTAAATAGTCAACAGGAATTCTGGAAATCTGTGCGTAAAATTTCCAAGACAAGAAGGCAGCCTTTGAATGATATTAGCATAAACGATTGGTATGTACATTTTAAAGAATTGTTAGAAAGAAAAGACAAATTTGATAATGATCTGATTCAGGGAGTAGATATTAGTAACCAACGTGCTTTTGGAAATCGTTATAGTGCTATAAACAATGACGATTGTTGTGATGACGATGATGATGAATCCAACGATAGTGATAGTGAAAGTGATTTGAATCAGCCTATCTCAGCAGAAGAAATTTTGAGCGCTTTAAAGACACTTAAAAATCGCAAGGCGGCTGGACCTGATAAAATTATAGGGGAATTTATCAAAAATGCTTCCAAATCAAACTTAGTGATGGAATTTTTTGTTAAATTTTTCAATTCCCTGTTTAATAGAGGCATATACCCTGAAAGCTGGTGTGAATCAATTGTTTTACCATTATATAAAAAGGGTGATGTTATGAATCCAAATAACTACAGAGGAATTTCGCTGTGTAATGTATGTAGTAAATTGTATAGTACAATTATTAATAAAAGACTTCAAGTTTGGGTTGAGGATAATAACATTACAGGTGAATTTCAAGCTGGATTTAAACAAAATCATTTCACAATAGACCATATGTTCACATTATTAGCTTTCGTTCAAAAACAGTTTTGTCTGAATCGTAAATTGTATGTTGCTTTCATCGATTTTGAGAAAGCCTTTGATTCTATTAATAGAACTATACTTTGGCCTATTTTGTTAAAAAACGGAATTCGTGGAAATATGTATAAATGTATTATGAGTATGTATGACCATGTAAAGGCAAGGGTGCGATGTGGTGCTGCGTTAACAGATTATATCAACTGTACATCTGGTGTTAAGCAGGGTGATGTTTGCAGCCCAGTTTTGTTTTCTTTATTTATTAATGAGTTGACTTCCAAAGTCATAAGCTCGGGAAAGCATGGTGCCCATTTTGTGATGTTCTTGAAATATTCATTTTACTTTTTGCTGATGACGTTGCATTAATATCAGAGACTGTAATAGGCCTCCAAACTCAGTTGAATAGTTTGCAAAGGGCAGCTGATTCACTCCAGTTGAAAGTAAATATGAGTAAGAGTAACATAATTGTTTTCAGAAAAGGCGGTTATCTCGCTGCTAGAGAAAAATGGACATACAATGCAATATATATGCCTGTTGTAAATGTATATAAGTACTTAGGGATATATTTCTCTACGAGATTAAGTTTCACTTTTGCATGTAAAGATGTTGCTTGCAGAGCCAAAAACGCATTGCTATGTATTATGAAGAAATTGTCGATGCTTAACAATGAATCTCTTGCCTTGTTTTTGAAATTGTTTGATGCTAAAATCCTGCCTATGTTACAATATGGGGCTGAACTGTGGGGTCTTGATGCCGAGCTGCACAATGCGAAAAGGTTCATTTATTTGCTTTAAAAAAGTTTTTGGGTGTCTCACCACAAACACCAAATGATCTTGTGTATGGTGAGACTGACAGATACCCCATATCTTTGCACTCCACTGTTAAATGTGTCAAGTACTGGTTAAAACTAACTCAGATGGCTGAACATAGATTGCCTCATAAAACGTATAAAATGCTGTTAGAACTAGATAATAGAGGCAAGATGAACTGGGTGTCGCATGTTAGAATGAAATTATACGAATATGGTTTTGGGTGTGTGTGGCTTAACCAAGGTGTCGGAGATGTGAACAACTTTGTCCGTACGTTTAAAGAAAGACTTATCGATTGTAGATGGCAAGACTGGAATTTCCATGTTCAAAATAGTAACAGGTTTAGTTTTTATAGAACATTTAGTGATCTGCATTCTCTCCCAATGTACATGTCAATGCGTATGGACAGGCACCTGAAGTTTATAATGACTATGTTTAGAACTGGAGTGTCTAATATTTTTGTTCATCATTATCGTTATAAACAAAGCAATAACTCTGATCTGCTATGTCCATTATGTCGACAGTCAAGAGAAGATGAAGTGCATTTTGCATTAACCTGTCCAGAATTACAAGATTTAAGAGAAAAATTCATTCCACGGAAATTTTACACAAGACCTTGCCTGTTCAGGCTTGTCTTGTTAATGACATCTAAGAATGAAAGCATTGTAAAACAGTTTGCTGTTTATCTGTATAAAGCTTTCAAAAGGCGAAGCGTTTTTGTAATGTAATTATCATATTGAATCTGGTGATGCTGCTTTATTGTGTTTCATGTAGATCCCCTTCTGAGGGGCCAGGGCCTATAAGAATAAAACATCTGAATCTGAATCTATCTCTCTCTCTCTCTCTCTCTCTCTCTCTCTCTCTCTCTCTCTCTCTCTCTCTCTCTCTCTCTCTCTCTCTCTCTCTTCTCTCTCTCTTTCTCTCTCTCTCTATATATATATATATATATATATATATATATATACATAGACAGAGAGAGAGAGAAAGACTGAGACACACACAGACACACACACTCACTCACACACACACACACACACACACACACACATACACACACACACACACACACACACACACACACACACACACACACACACACACACACACACACACACACACACACACACACACACACACACCACACACACACACACACACACACACACACACACACACACACACACACACACACACACACTGGTACGTAATGCTTGACTGCTGTAAAGGAGATTTATTCAAATACATTGTGAGTCACTGAGAACATGAGTATTAGCTTCCAGCCATTTCATCAGATTAGCCTCCTTAGATTTCATTCGTTTTTCTGCCCAAGTATTTAAGTATACATGAAAGGATTGATAGCAGAGTTTAAAGGAAGAACGAATATAGCTAAAGCAACATTGACTTCTCCAGGGATTGGTACATTGGTCAGTGCCAGCATTCCACACAGTCCAATTGGGAACCAGCACATGAAGTCTGTCACAGCAATACTGATCAACCGCCGGGCTATGGTCAGATCCTGGGACACTTTGGTAGTGTTGGATTTCAAGGCATTGCTCTGTACTGACCAAAAGATGAGGGTTTGACCGACACAGATCAGCAAGAATAAGGTGAAATTAAAGATGATCATTACACTGACGAATACAGTCTTCCTTTGAACTCCTGTCTGGTAACTGGCAGTGGGATGCAGATACCTGACTGACTGTAAAACTCCCAATGTCTTGTCATCGGGAGTAATGGAACACACAGCTAAAAGGAACCCAATGAACCAAGTCAAAAGACAAGCCACTGATGCTGATGTTTTCTCAAATCGCAGAGTGCTGAATGGAAAGCGAAGAACAATGAACCGTCCAGTGTGATGAGGCAGATGATCAAAGCTGACACTTCACTCGACAGGAGAGACAGAACGCCGGCCAGATGACAAGTACACACTGTTTTTTCCACGTGTCGTCACAGTGGAGATACTGACCTCGGAGTCTTTCATCAGCAGCTCCAATCAAGGTGATGTAGAGTCCCATCAGGAAGTCAGCTATGGTCAGCGTGATGACAAACACAGTGTAGCCACTCACAGAGGTCCTGTTTCTTACAATCAAACGTGCACAGAGGGAGAACATATTGCCGGACAGAGACAGACAGGCCATCATCCACAGAAACACACGATACGTCCACGACTGCGTAAGTCTTCACACGAGGAAATCTCGTCTTTGGGGGCATGACAAGAACTGCTGCCAAAGCCAAGAAGGAAGAAACTCATTGCAACACAGTTTATAATTTCCTGTGTGAATGGTGCTTAAATGCTGAAGATGTGTGAAAATGTCTGCTGGGAATGTTTTCACAGGACTGCTGTCCATGTACAGTTCAGTCAGTTGAGTTAACGACTGAAAACTGCTGAGGATAGTGTGAACAAATGTGAGAGTCAATTCAATTTCTGTATTCTTGAAAAGGACGAAAAGACCTGAGGGTCAAACAGTGTGAGTGTGGTATGTGACAGGTCTACGACTGTCATCTGTTTGCTGTGCAGCAGAGGACTGGTCCTTAACAAGTGAGGTGAGAGGATTCCCAGACAGCGACAACGTTTCCAGATATTCAGGTGAAGGAAAGGTGACAAGTTGACTTGCCTCAGTTGGTTACCACCGAGGTCAAGGAACTTCAAATTCAGCAATGTTATGTTAGGTATGTGACTGATTGAACACTGGGCAAAGACCAGGTAAATAAGATAGGTATTGTAGCTGACATCAGACAGCGTCATGCCAGAACCTGTGGCATCTAAGGAAACGGAGCTGAGGAATTGTGCTGCAAGAAATGGGTGATGACATTGAAATGTGTGACCTTGACATTGGCAACTCAAAGGACAGGTTATCCC
>JAFLJL010000681.1:27500-37500 GCA_018398815.1 Conus ventricosus | reverse complement strand
TGCTGTTGTCGTGTATCCGTCCCTTAATGTGGCTTGTGGTGCGGTTGCACCTTGGTGTAGTTCAGCTCAACTTCGGTTTGCTTTCTCTCTCTCTCTCTCTCTAATTCCACTGCCCGTGCTATTCATCCTGCAGGTTCACGGGTGGGACGGTACCTTTCTCTCGAACTTGCTGTCTATCGGCCTCTCGCCTGTCTTTTTACCTGTCGCACGTGCTTCATTTCTTTTTAGTTTGAAGTATGCTCACTCTGTGACATAGCGTGGCATGTTGGCCGCCATCGCTGAGGGAGGTTAAGCTCTTCACTCGAAGCGGAGATGTCTCTGGGAGCGCCTGCTCCAGTCTTGGTTCTTCACCGTATCATCGAAAGTACAGTCAGTACTTTCAATTCCTGCAGTCGGCCTGTAGGAGGGGGACATCACTTCTTCTTTTCCCGCATCTGCGCCTGCTGTCCTCTCGACTGGACAGAGGGCAGAGAGAGTCGTTTGACCCGCCTCTCTGGGTCACCCACGGGTAGCTGGTAAGCATCAGTTTCGTGGTTGTTTGTTTGGTTTGTTGTTGTAGCCGGCTTATTCTTCTCTTTTGCGCAATTTTCTTTTGTTTTCGAAATTGTAAGAGAAATATTGTGTGAGACCTTTTCTCTGGTTAATTCAATCTTTAACCTGGCCATTCTAAATTATTTCCAAAATTCTTTCTCCTGTTTATGCATCTGGTGATGCGGTAGTCGGTGGGGATGGGGAGAGAACCTGGTGATTCAGGGTTGGAACTTGCTTGGTCTCGCTCGTCCGCCCCTGTCACATTCGCCGGACTCTTATCTTTCGGCCACCGTCTGTTTGTGTGTGCAAGGAGAACGAGTTTTATGTTCGCGAGCGTGCGTACGCATGATTTGTCGTTCGGATGCGTGGTTGGAGATTTGTGTCATTTTGAAATGTGTTTATAGAATGTGACAATTAGGCCATTGAATTATTATTTGCAAATGTGGTGGCGGTTATAAAGCGATGGTCGCTGTGTTGATTTATTTCCTAAGGAAGTAAAATGTTAAGCATGAGTGAGAGAAGGATGAAGATGATTCATATTGTTTTATAGCCTGTTAATTTAATGCAGTCTTTTACCTGCTTCGTGTGAGAAGACTCTAATGACCATTCCTGATTTGATTGGTTTACTGTGTTATGCTCAGGTCTGTGTTGGGCTGGGGTTGTTGGTATATTTAATAGACTTCCCCTCGCCCATCATGCGAGTGGCTGTTAAGATTTGACAGCATGGGTCAGACTGTACTGACGGCGGGGTTCAGTATTCTTCTTCTTCCTTCCTCCTTCCTTCTTCTTCCCTCCCTTTCTCCTCTCCTCCCAGCTACGTTTCCCCCCCCCCCCCCTTTCGGGGGCTTCACCCGGAGTACGGACTGGATGGTGCCACGTGCTGGTTGAGGCCACGCTCTGGCTGAGACCACGGACTGGATGGTGCCACGTGCTGGTTGAGGCCACGCTCTGGCTGAGACCACGGACTGGATGGTGCCACGTGCTGGTTGAGGCCACACTCTGGCTGGGACCGCGGACTGGATGGTGCCACGCGCTGGTTGAGGCCACGCCCTGGTCGGGACCGCGGACTGGTAGAGGAGCCCGCCGTCTTGACTGGCTGGCCCTGACCCCCGTCCAGGACCTCCAGTAACAGCGCCACGTTTCCCCCCCCCCCCCCCTCCCCCCCGGGACACGCTCTTCACTGCCTGCTTGTGAGTCGAGGGGTGTCGGCTTCGAGCGACTCCCTGCGAGAACCGACCCGGTTCGGAGCACCTAGTGCGACAGGGTGCTCCCAGTAGGCCTGACAGAGGCAGGGGTGTGGATGCACGCCAGGGTGTTAGAAGGGATCGATGCTGGAAATGTTTCTTTATAATTGTGTATATGTTACGTGTGCTGGAATGCTGTAATTATGATTGTGTACGTCGTATGGTGAAATGTTTATTTATAATCGTGCATGTTGTGGGTGTTGGAGTGCTTGATTGTGATTGTGCATGTTGTGTGCGTTGGAGTGCTTGATTGTGATCGTGCATGGTGTGTGTGTTGAAATGTTTATTTTGCTGGTGTGAATAAATGGGGTGTTGTATCGTAATCTTTATTGTGTGGTCTCTTGCGGGCGTGTGAGGTCAGTCACTCCCTTCACTCCCACCTAGACCGATCCTGTCAGGGCAGACCTCCAGGGGTCGGTCGTGACAATTGTGGGGGCTCGTCCGGGATGTGAAGGGCTCTGGTGTCTCTCTCGTTTCGCGGAGTACTGTTTAGTTTTGTCTGTTTATATATGTTTGGTCAGTTTGTCGTGTTTGTTCGTGGGTGGTTGGCTGGGTGACTCTAGCGTGAAGGGAGTCTTTTTGTGGCCTGAGGGAACATCCGGTGTGACTCGGGAGTCGAGGTGAGACCGAGGGGAGTCGACCGCGTCCAGACCTCCTTCCGCCGGGTACCTCACGCAGGTACGGCGTAAGTCTTGCCTTTCTGTTGCCGCTCAGTCTTCCATTCCTGTTTTGTATTTAGCCAGTTCTTGTTTTTTTTTTTCTCTACGGGTTATTGAGTACAGAGGGTTGTATCGGACGTTAGTGTCCCTTTGTTTTTTCCTCTCTCCGGATTCCGTCTGCCAGTTTGTTTGTTGTTTTTTTTTTTCCGGCCAGCCCACCGCACTGTTGCTCGTGCTGTGGAGCGCGGTGTTGCCAGAGTGGGGGCAGCCGGACATAGTTTTTTTTTTGTTTTTTTTTCGGTGAGCCCACCGCACTGTTGCTCGTGTTGTAGAGCGCGGTGTTGCCAGAGTGGGAGCAGCCGGAACTTGTCCGCACACACGCACACACACACATACACACATATACACACACCCCTAAAATATTTGTTTTTCAAGTGGAATTGTCTTTCCCTGTATTTGATAACTGTAGGATATAGTTGTCATGGCAACGTCCGGTGCTGGTGGTATGGCGACGCGGGCGTCGAAGAAGAAGGGTATTCAAAATGTTACTGTAGTCCCTACTATTAGTACCAGTACTTCGACTACGGTAACTTCTACTTATTCCAGTGCTATAGCAGGTAGTCCAGCGAGTACTTTCACTTCTTCTTCGCTAGGGGATTTTCCTGCTGAGACTCCGACTGGCACTTCCGCTCGGAAGCGTCAGAGTATAGCGAAGCAACTGTGGGCTTCTGTTGAGTCGCAGAAACCAAAGCCCTCTATTCTCCATGCTTCCCCTCGTAAGGAGCATGCCCCAGAAGACTTTCCTTATGGGAAAGTCGAGACCACAAGGGACGGGTCAGACGGGTCATCCTCCCGTGTCGGGAGTGGTGAACCCGCCCAGGACATCACCTCCGTCCTGATTGTTTCTGGAGCGACAGCGACGGGAGGATGAGGCCCTCCGTAGGGAAGAGGTTGTCAGGCAGGAAGCCCAGCGTAAGGAAGAGGCTGTCAGGCAGGAAGCCCTCCGTAGGGAAGAGCTAGACAGGCAGGAAGCTCTGCGTAGGGAAGAGCGCAGGGAGGAGGCTGCTAGACAGGGGCCCAGCGTAAGGAAGAGGCTGCTAGGCAGGAAGCCCTTCGTAGGGAAGAGCTGGATAGGATGGAAGCTCTGCGCAGAGAGGAGACTGACAGACAGGAGATTCTGCATAGGGAAGAGGCTATTCTGCGCAGAGAGGAGGCCGCCAGACAGGAAGCCCTCCGTCGGGAAGAGTTGGATCAGCGTAGAGAGGAGGCTGCCAGCCAGGAGGCTCTACGCAGGAAGAGATAGAACAATTTCTTTCGCGGGCCTCCCGCTTCTGTAAACCAGGGGGTTAATCACCAGGCAGGTGATAGAGTTAGAGGCCCAAAGTTAAAGCTTCCAGAGTTCAGACCTAGTGAGGACATTGATATGTTCCTAGAGCATTTTGACAAGGTTGCTAGTTCATACCAATTGTCTGAGGAACAAAAGGCTATGCACCTTTTTTCTGGATTATCTGGTGCTGCAAGGGAGTGTGTGCTCACTCTAAATGAAGGCGCATCTTATGCAGACATGCAGTTGGCACTGCGTAAGCGTTTCCACCTTACCCCAGAGACGTACAGGAGGAAGTTCGGTCCATGAAGAAGAATAATGACGAGACCTTCGTGCAGTTTGGTGATAGGCTGCGCAAAACGCTAGGGTATTGGCGTCAGTTGGCTAAGTTGGAGCTGGAGGATTGATCCTCATTGAACAGCTCACCAACACTGTGTCCCCAGAGTTGATGGATCCGGATAGGCGAGACAGCACCTCAGGATTTCGCGGCTTGCGATTCACACCGCTGAGGTGTTTGCTGAAGCTCGCAGAGCTTATGGGCATCGCCCAGATACGGACAGGAAGCCCTCCACAGGATTTAGTGGCAATAAGGCGCCGACAACTGCTAGCGGGGTGAACAAGGCAGGCGGTTCATCGGGGATTTCAGCGCCCCGACTGTGTTTTCTTTGTGGTCGTCCTGGCCACATTAGGAAGATTTGTCCTAAAGCCACTGGTAGTCATGGGGCTAGTCCTTTCCAGCATCCTCGCGCCTCGGCTAACGTGGGGTCCATCCAAGCTTCTGGTGGTTACAGAGTGTCCAGTGTTTCTTTCTGTTGTTGGTTCATCCTTGGTCGACACCATCAGGGATTCGGGAGCATCAACACTCTTTGTGGATAAGGATTTAGTTTCCCCTAAGGCCCGGCGGGGCGCCAGTTACGATGTGTGCGGGTTGGAGGCTGGTTTTACCTACCCACCCGTCCTTCAGTACTCGTTTCTATCTCCACCCCCTACTTCTGTGGCGAAGTATGGGCCATCGCGGTGGAGCGACCTCTGTATTCCCTTTTCATAGGGAATACTATCACCTTCGCAGACGGACGCAGTCAGTCCGTGGTCTACGGATTTGCCCGTACAGGCGTGTGTGGGAGTCACCACACGCGCCAAAGCTAAGAAGCAGGAACAGGAATTGCGTCCCGTCTTCAGCCGATCTCTGACGAGGTTCTGGCAAGGGCCGATCCTGCTAGCATTATCCGTCTTCAGGCCAGGGACTTGGATGTCCAACGCCTTCGACACTTGTGGATCGTCCCGCTCAGTCGGCCCGACACGCCAAGGTGAGCTTCAAGCTCCACCAGGGGATCCTCTTTAGGGTTTTCACTCAGGCAGATCGTGTGGCCAAGCAGCTTGTCGTTCCCAAAGCTTGAGAGAATCTGTTCTCCGGCAGGCCCACGATTTCCCCATGGCAGGTCATATGGGCTCCAAGCGGACTCTCGAGCGAGTAGACAAGACTTCTTTTGGCCAGGATGAACTCACAGGTTAGGCAGTACTGCCGCAGTTGCGATGTCTGCCAACGGACAACGCCTAAGGGTCGCTTGAAGCGTGTTCCCCTAGGGTCAGTGCCACGGGTTGGGGAGCCATTCAGCAGGTTGGGGTCGACCTGGGTGGGACACATTAATCCTCCATCCGATCGCGGTCACCGCTACACTTCGGTAGTGGTAGATCTGCGAGTCGATACCCAGGGGCTGTCCGCTTAGGACTATCGATGCCCCTACTGTTGCTGAATCTCTCAGGCAGATTTGGACGCGCACTGGCGTGCCCAAGAAGAAGTACGGCCGGAAGTTTGTACTGGAGAGCGATCATCATCCTCTCAGTGCCTGGACCGGATCCGGCCAGTCAGTCATCGACTCATGGGTTAGGCAGTGGAACTGCAGAGTCGTGCGTTCACTTTCCGTCATATCAAGGGGTTCCTGTAATACGGATGCTGACTATCTTAGCCGAGCTCCGTAGTTCAGCACATTGGAAAATCAGTCAGAGGGACACTTCCCCTCAACCAGGGTTATATCCCCTTTTTGGTCTCTGTATAGGTGTAGTGACAGTTTTTCACTTCAGTGATGTTAACGATAGTGAATCACCAATGGTTCGGATTGTTACTTTCATGGTTGGAAGGTTCGCTTAGTTGTTTGATAAATGTAGTATTATGTATTTCTCGGTGTGATTCTATCGTAGAATGTTTGTATTGGATTTATCGTACTGTCGATCACAGAGAGTTGGGTTCGGTCCCATTGTTGTGAATTTGCACATGCGTCAAGGTTCAAAGGAGCACTGTATCTCAGAGAAACAGATGCTTTTAAAAGGGGGGGTTGTCACGAGTTTGTCACGAGGCCTACGACGTTTGACCAACTGGGGTGGCGGAATTATTCATTTGTTTATTGTCGTTGCTGTTGTCGTGTATCCGTCCCTTAATGTGGCTTGTGGTGCGGTTGCACCTTGGTGTAGTTCAGCTCAACTTCGGTTTGCTTTCTCTCTCTCTCTCTCTCTAATTCCACTGCCCGTGCTATTCATCCTGCAGGTTCACGGGTGGACGGTACCTTTCTCTCGAACTTGCTGTCTATCGGCCTCTCGCCTGTCTTTTTACCTGTCGCACGTGCTTCATTTCTTTTAGTTTGAAGTATGCTCACTCTGTGACGTAGCGTGGCATGTTGGCGCCCATCGCTGAGGGAGGTTAGCTCTTCACTCGAGCGGAAGATGTCTCTGGGAGCGCCTGCTCCAGTCTTGGTTCTTCCACCGTATCATCGAAAGTACAGTCAGTACTTTCAATTCCTGCAGTCGGCCTGTAGGAGGGGGACATCACTTCTTCTTTTCCCGCATCTGCGCCTGCTGTCCTCTCGACTGGACAGAGGGCAGAGAGAGTCGTTTGACCCGCCTCTTCTGGGTCACCCACGGGTAGCTGGTAAGCATCAGTTTCGTGGTTTGTTTGTTTTGGTTTGTTGTGTTAGCGGCTTATTCTTCTCTTTTGCGCAATTTTCTTTTGTTTTCGAAATTGTAAGAGAAATATTGTGTGAGACCTTTTCTCTGGTTAATTCAATCTTTAACCTGGCCATTCTAAATTATTTCCAAAATTCTTTCTCCTGTTTATGCATCTGGTGATGCGGTAGTCGGTGGGATGGAGAGAAACCTGGTGATTCAGGGTTGGAACTTGCTTGGTCTCGCTCGTCCGCCCCTGTCACATTCGCCGGACTCTTATCTTTCGGCCACCGTCTGTTTGTGTGTGCAAGGAGAACGAGTTTTATGTTCGCGAGCGTGCGTACGCATGATTTGTCGTTCGGATGCGTGGTTGGAGATTTGTGTCATTTTGAAATGTGTTTATAGAATGTGACAATTAGGCCATTGAATTATTATTTGCAAATGTGGTGGCGGTTATAAAGCGATGGTCGCTGTGTTGATTTATTTCCTAAGAAGTAAATGTTAAGCATGAGTGAGAGAAGGATGAAGATGATTCATATTTGTTTTATAGCCTGTTAATTTAATGCAGTCTTTTACCTGCTTCGTGTGAGAAGACTCTAATGACCATTCCTGATTTGATTGGTTTACTGTGTTATGCTCAGGTCTGTGTTGGGCTGGGGTTGTTGGTATATTTAATAGACTTCCCCTCGCCCATCATGCGAGTGGCTGTTAAGATTTGACAGCATGGGTCAGACTGTACTGACGGCGGGTTCCAGTATTCTTCTTCTTCCTTCCTCCTTCCTTCTTCCTTCCCTCCCTTTCTCCTCTCCTCCCAGCTACGTTCCCCCCCCCCCCCCCTTTCGGGGCTTCACCCGGTGTACGGACTGGATGGTGCCACGTGCTGGTTGAGGCACGCTCTGGCTGAGACCACGGACTGGATGGTGCCACGTGCTGGTTGAGGCCACGCTCTGGCTGAGACCACGGACTGGATGGTGCCACGTGCTGGTTGAGGCCACACTCTGGCTGGGACCGCGGACTGGATGGTGCCACGCGCTGGTTGAGGCCACGCCCTGGTCGGGACCGCGGACTGGTAGAGGAGCCCGCCGTCTTGACTGGCTGGCCCTGACCCCGTCCAGGACCTCCAGTAACAGCGCCACGTTCCCTCCCCCCCCCCCCCCCCCCTCGGGACACGCTCTTCACTTGCCTGCGTGTGAGTCGAGGGTGTCGGCTTCGAGCGACTCCCTGCGAGAACCGACCCGGTTCGGAGCACCTAGTGCGACAGGGTGCTCCCAGTAGGCCTGACAGAGGCAGGGGTGTGGACGCACGCCAGGGTGTTAGAAGGGATCGATGCTGGAAATGTTTCTTATAATTGTGTATGTTACGTGTGCTGGAATGCTGTAATTATGATTGTGTACGTCGTATGGTGAAATGTTTATTTATTAATCGTGCATGTTGTGGGTGTTGGAGTGCTTGATTGTGATTGTGCATGTTGTGTGCGTTGGAGTGCTTGATTGTGATCGTGCATGGTGTGTGTGTTGAAATGTTTATTTTGCTGGTGTGAATAAATGGGGTGTTGTATCGTAATCTTTATTGTGTGGTCTCTTGCGGGGCGTGTGAGGTCAGTCACTCCCTTCACTCCCACCTAGACCGATCCTGTCAGGGCAGACCTCCAGGGTCGGTCGTGACAAATATACACAGATGGTTCATGTATTGGTAAGCAAACAGGTTGTGCATTCTTAATCCCTGACTTGAGGGTGGAGAAATCTTTTTACATTGGATGTAACATATCCATATTTACAGCTGAATTAGCAGCAATACTCATGGCTTTGAATTAACTTTTATATTTCCCCAAAACAATATTTCAAGCTCTGTTTTGTGTAGATTCAAAATCAGTCCTTCAGGCGATTAAAGATTTTCATTTGCATACTAGGCCTGAAATGATTATTGAGATAAGCTGTTTGATCCATATGCTTATTGAAGGAGGCACCTAGTTATCCTTTTGTTGGATTCCTTCACACTGTTCCTTTTATACAACGATAAAGTAGATAGGGCAGCTAACCGTGGAGCAAAACATGTCTGTGGTTCTGAAGATGTTAAACTACCTTTATCAGTACATGAGCAGTGCAATTTAGTTAAAACATATATTTCGAAAACTTTCAAAGATAGAATGATAGAACATGACAATCAACATCAGTTTGATATTTTTGATATTAAAATCATTCAACATAATGTTAGTTTAAATAAAAATATACTTTCATTGATGTATAGGTGGAAACTTGATGCTTTTAAAACAAAATATGTTATAAAACATAGTATGTTTATGTAAAAAGAAAATAACACGTGATCATATTGTTACATGTCAAGACATGAAAAAAAAATAATTCCAGTGTTGAGGCAAAATAGTGCACAGGCCATCTTTGAGTCACCAGCTCTAACATATGAGTTTTTGTATGCTTAGAGCGCACTCCATTGGGGAAGTATTTATAGGTTCCTTTTCTGTGTGTAGGGCGGGAAGGGGGGATATGTGTGGGGAGGGAAGATGGAATAATGTACAAAGCTCAAAAGTGACAAGGACTGAGAAGGTTAAGTTCTGTGCCCAGATGGTTGTTAATTAGTTTTGTTAAAATGTTAGCTTTTTCCCTTTCAAACATATTTGGAAAATGCAAGTGTTTTGTAATTACCATTATTATTCATATAAGCACTCATATAAACACACATATGCACACAAACTACTCAAACACACTCGCATACACACACACGGCACACGCACACGCACACATACGTGTGCGTGCACAAGCATAAGCACATACGCTCTTTCTTTCCCCATCTCTCTCTTTCGGCCACGATTTTTTTCCCCCGTCTAAAATCACGTTTAGTGGAAGACGTTAAATGAATCACACACACACACACACACACACACACACACACACACACACACCGCGCGCGCGCGCGCGTGGCGCACGTACGCACGCACGCACGCACGCACGCACACTGTTTTAATGATTCCTGCTTGCATAGCTTCTCGTTTTACGTTGCACTTGGATACATTAGAAAGAATTCAAAATGAAGCCAAAGACTGATCTTGGGAGCTACAAAGGACACGTCCATTGAAATTGTCTGTGGCCTGCTCCTGCTGGATATTCCGTCAGTGCAGGTCAGACGCAAGCTAGATCAGGTGAAGGCGTATCTCTGGGCACTTAACCCCCCCCCCCCCCCCCCCCCCCCCTGCCACATGAGGCAGAGTAGGACGTGGAAAATCGTGGATGGAAAGACGTTTTGTGCCTTCAGTATCAGAATTTTAGCATAATTCAAAGTTAGGCTCTGAT
>JAFLJL010000681.1:0-22500 GCA_018398815.1 Conus ventricosus | reverse complement strand
CTTAAATAACAAGAGCACGGACAGTATTTTGAAATATATACTTCCATGTACGTAAATAGTAAGTGCAGAAGGAGTATTTTGAAACTATATACTTACCATCTGCATAAATAATAAGAGCAGAGACAGTATTTGAAATGATATACTTATTGGTAATAAGAGCAGGGACAGCATTATAAAATTATATACTTACTATGTATGTGAGTAATAAGAGCAGGGGGAGTATTTTGATACTATGTCACTATTGTATTACGTGGTGCTTTGAGTAAACAACTTTAGAACTATTTGATGCGATTGTTTTGCCCCCCCCCCCCCCCCCCCCACACACACACACACACACTTTTTTTTTTTTTTTTTTTTTTTTTTTTTTTTGCTTCTTCTGTGACCATGAACCAAAGAAGTAACCTTACGATCAGGCAAGTTTTAGATGAAAGAGTAGCGGACGATCAGAGCGAAAGCACGCAAGAAGTAGTACTAGGAAAGCCATTCAGATTGAGACCATAACAATGCGAAGTTCATTTTCATTTTGCCACACATGTTATGCACATTGGAACACGAAATACAGTTGAAGTGAGGAATGATCCCCAAGAATCCTATTTGTTAAGAAATATTTGTCACTTGATTTTCAAAAACAACGATGATGTTATGAAAAACAATATTTCTATTAAAATTAAGTGCCGATCAAGAGTTACGGAACTATGAGTAAAGCAGCCCAACTGAAAATCCAAAACATGGAGAAAAAAAAAACTACTCTAAGGCTTTTTTCGCATTCTACAAGAAGATCTAAACGCTTTACAAGAGCGGGAAAGAACTTGGAAAATGGAATTTCATCCCCAGACGTGCCAAGTGTTGCGTATATGTAATAAACGCCCACCAACTAGATCAGAATACTCTATTCACAATACTATTCTTAAAGGAACCAATGCTGCAAAATATTCATTTTGATCGAAAGATCATCACGTGTTCAGAGTCACTGTCGGTGGGATGTGGACTTTTAGCAATCCCTCCCATTATTTCTTGTCTTTTTTTTTTCTCTCTCTCTCTCTTTTTGGGTAGGATGATTCCAGTAGATCTTGTTGCAGTCTTCACAAGGTCCGGGGGGGGGGGCGGGTGTTCGTCATTATTATTATTATTATTATTATTATTATTATTATTATTATTATTATTATATTATTATTATATTATTATATTATTATTATTATCATTACTATTATTATTATCAGCATCAGCATCATCATCATCATCATCATCATTATTATTATTATTGTTATTATTATTATCATCATCATCATTGTTGTTGTTGTTGTCGTCGTCATCATCATCATCATCATCATCGTCATTATCATCATCATCATCATTATTATTAATTATTATTATTATTATTATTATTATTATTATTATTATTATTTATTATTGTTATAATCATCATCATCATCATTATTATTATTATTATTATTATTATTATTATTATTATTATTATTATTATTATTATGTAGCCGGGTGCTAACAGAGTATATTCCTTGGGCACCCGTCTCAGACGAGATATTTTGTTCATGAGTTATCTTCCCCTTACCTCCCTTGATCGATTGATCTCATGTTATTGTGTAAATTCTTTAAATCATGAATACCTCAGAACCTATATAGTTGTGTATACGTCGCTGAAGTCACAAAAATTAATGTATTCCATTCATTACAATCGTGTTGGACGAGAAGCTTATATTTTCACTAAAACGTAGTTTCGACCAATTAATCTTGGCGCCATTTTGAATTGTCCACGAACAAACCGTGAAATAATTCTGATTTCATAAAAAGTATGAAGAATCCAAAGAATCCATGAATGCGCATTGAAAGTAAAGTCCATAAGCTCTCATTTCGTATATCGCATGCTATGATCTTTTCGTACAAGCTTGCGACTATACGAAATGACTGACGGCGCCGGTCCCTTTAGCGAGTCGCCTTCTTTGTTTACTGTCGAGTTTTGATCTAAATTGTCGTTTCACGAAATCGGACTTCCTAATCGAAATATTTTTAATAACTCCATTACTATCATAGAAGCAAACCGAAATTATATAAAAATATCATCCGATGGACCATTTGAACGGAAAAACATTTTTATCGAAGATCGTGTTCGAAGCACGTGGCGACGGCCATGTAGTGATAAGGCAAGTTGTTGTTTTCTATCAAACTTTAAACGCAAAGTTCTCCGCTTGGACGGCATCTGGATAATGAATTTATATGTATAAGAAAGAGGAAATTCAAGCTTTTTATTCATTACAAAATATTTCACGCTGTTTAGTACTTTTCATCGAAATAAGGGAAAATATGACGTAAGCTTGTTAAAAGTGGTTCATTCCGGACTTAATCGCCAATAACTTACACAGCCACAGAATTTTAAATATGACTTATTGCGTTTATCCTTGGGTGTCTGAGGTTTTCATCAATATGAAATATGTTTAGATACTTTGAACGGACGGCGAGCTAGACAACGCAGAAGCAGCGACAGAATAGCACAGATTTTGTCATTTGCCGTCCCGCGAGCTCATTTGAGTGCGGCGCTGCGTTGCCTGCTTTGCGGTCCGGTCAAGCTGTATATATATTTCGGCGCCGAGTGCGGTCCGGTCAAGCTGTATAATATCGGCGCCGAGTGAGTGCGACACTGCAGTGTGGCATAGCATCAACACCAGGGAGAGGTGCAGCTCTCCTTTGAAGGATGCTGACGTGAGAGGTCAGCGTCATTGGGCGGCACAGACAACCTCCAGCCATGTGGGTGACGACGGGTCTAGCCTGTGTCGCCGGGGGACGACTCCTGGAGTGTGGGGCGATGACGAAGAGCGCTGCCTGACTGCGACAGTATAGGGTCAGGGAGGTTTCATGCCCTTTTGTGGAGCTCGGCGTGGATTCCCCCGGTGTTGCGCATGCGCGGCAGGTGGCGCGGCAAGGTGGCGTCGGGTCACGTGGTTTGTGTTTTGTTTTTGTGTGTTCTTGTCACGGTGAGTCACGCTCGATAATTAAAAAAAGTTTTTCTTGTTTGCTGACGTAATGGGTTAAAAATAGATGGGGTGGTGTCGTGTTGCTACGCGCCGTACGGAATCGATGTGACGCCGTGTTTGGTTTTGTTTTTTAAAAAAAATGTTTTCTCGTTGCCGCGTGGTTGTCCGCTGACGGAGGCGTGGTTAGACAGAACGGTGGTGATGACATGATGATGAAATGCTGATGATGAGCGTTGTTCCATCAAGGTCCCCGTTGACTGAAACCTCGTCCTCGGTGTTGATAGGCAGCCAAGTAGTAGATCAAACAGAGGCCATTAAAGAATGAACGACGCCTCTGATCGATACACCATTTGGGGTTTGTCCTTATTTCTGAGAAGTGATCGAAACAATCACAGACACAAACGTAGAACGGACAAAGAAACAGACAGACACACAGACATAAAAACACACACACATAGAGGGTGGTGCGAGGTGGACGGCGGCGGTGTTAGAGAAGAGAGAGAGAGAGAGAGAGAGAGAGAGAGAGAGGACAGAGAGAGACAGAGAGAGAGAGAGAGACAGAGACAGGCAGAGAGAGAGAGAGAGAGAAGAGAGAGGTGAGCAGCAGCTGGTGTACCACGTGACGTATTGGAAACACACGTCAATGTTCAGCTGGGTGTACCACGTGACGTATTTGAAACACGCACCAATGGTCAGCTGGGTGTACCACGTGACGTTTTTGACACGCGACAAGGCCGAAGGCAGGTGTGTCAAGGACAAAGAACAAGAACAGCTGTGGGTCTTTAATCAATACTACAGAACAAAAGACGCATGGGGTGGGCGTAGTGTCGGTTATTATGAGACCGAGGAGCAGTTGGAACAATGGGACAAAGAACAAGAACAGCTGCGGGTCATTAATCAATACGACAGAACAAAAGACGCGTGGGGTGGGTGTGGTGGGGTTATTATGAGACCAATCAGCAGTTGGAACAATGGGACAAAGGAGACGGTACCTCTGGGAAGGAAGCGACACAGAAGCGGATTGGCCAAGCACTTCCTGATAAAAAGACAGAGGTCTCAGTCCTGTAACAGACGCACAGAGACTGTCGCTGAACTCACTGCCTATCCAGCTCCCGTTGCCTTTCGTCAACGAATTACCCCGAACGATCACGTCTACGCGAGTGCCAGAAACATGTCTGCGCAGAAAGAAGAAGATACCCAGACTTCAGCTTCCTCTTTTACCTGTCCCGAGTGTCCTGCTGTGTTTACCAAGAGAACCAACCGCAACCGCCATGTCCGGGTGCAACACGAACGACGGGTCAGTCATGTGTGCCCCGTGTGTCATGTTGGTTTTGGTCGCAAAGACCAGGACCATACACATGCGGACCCACGACGGTGGAAAACCAACACCGAGGAAGACGTCAGGGGTACACGCTGGGGGAAGGAAGCGCAAAAGTGACAGTGAGTCTGTTTCTCATCCTTTTTTCCGACCCAGAAAAGATTGAACACACAGCGTAAAGAAAAACAGCTGTTAGATCATTTATCTCCGATGTGAAAGAGATGTATGACAAATATTGGAACGCTATCAAAACCCATAAGCGCCCTGGTAAAGTTCAATCTGTCTACACTTTGTTTTGGGACCCTTCTGATGATTCTCCCAAATGGGATGATCAGCTTTTGGATGTTTTCCATGAACAAAACAACGTTTTAAAATTAATTTTCTCATTCTTTCTTCTCAGACATAAAGAGCAGGGAGATCTGTCTTTCTTTCACGCCTCGTGTAATAACCACAGGGCTCTAGACAAGCCTCGGCTCATCAATACAAACAAGATTTTCTGTCCTTTCTTTCTGACTGCGTGATCAGACATGTTGGGACATGTTCAGAGAGAACGACCCAACTCGCGTTACTCTGTTCAGGCCATCATGTCTACATCTTTCTATGTGTACCCTCTACCTACTTTCCCATTGGTTGTGGCTGTGACTCACTGCCCGACTACATTGCCAACAATCGTTTCTGAACACGCTGCAAAAAGATCAACACAATGGTTTTGTTTACAACGACGGACTTTGTTCTTTCGTTGTCTCGCTCTCCACCAAGGCGCTTCTGTACATACCCTACAAAAACAAACCAAGGCTCTCTATGAGCAGTGGGTAGGTATAAGTCACCCGCCATAACATTTTCCAGGCATTACTCTGTTAGAGTTGGGATCGGTTGAAGCTATGTTTCAGATCAATGTGGATGTGTTTGAATTTGATGAAAAGCAAACACCCCCGTGCCTCGTTCCTTGTCGTCGCAGTGATTACAAACACGCAGACACGCTTAAAGTGTTGGTGTACAAACATCATTTTATGCACATCATTGACATTGACAAGTTAGGACACGCGCTAGCTTGTTCCAAATGTGACAAACTGTGGCATACGCGTTGGGAGACTAAACAAACACGAGAACACGTGCAAGGCAGTCAGACTCAACACACATACAAGGAGGGTGTACACACCACCGAATCGGTGTTGCAGCAACTCTGTCGTTATGGTATTTCTGTTGATCCTGATTTCGTTTCCTTACAGAGCTACTTTTGATTTTGAAGTGTTCTTCGAGACCGATGACTTACCGCAAACAAAACAAGCACACTCCAGCACGACATACACAGCTAGACACGTTCCCCTCTCTGTCGCTGTCGCTTCCAACGTACCTGGGTTTGAAGAGCCTCGTTGTTTCGTGAGTTGAGGGGGACCCCCCAAACTCGTTGACACCATGGTGACGTATTGGAACAGATTTCAAAACCTCCTTTTCTCTTCTCCGTGAACATTTGAAGATGCGTTGATACGTTAGAAGCCATGATTGATCCTTCGCAGGTGACGGTCTGTAAACTCTCACCAACATTCCCGCCCGTTCCTTGAAAGAAAAACTGGAAGATACCTCCACGAACTGCCCATGGTGGGTTTAATTCTTCCAGTATGACCTCAATGTCATCAAACCCTATTTGATCAGAGTTTATGGTATGACTGCTATGACAGACAATGTAGAGGAAATGAGTCTGTCCAACCCAGACGGGTTTGATGTTGCTGAGGAGCTGGGGGAAGAGGAAGAGGAGGAGGAGGGGGGAGGAACGAAGAAGAGGCGAGGGAGAAAAAAAAAAAACAAAAAGTCAAAAAAGCAAAACCCTTTCAAGTTGTGGTGAAACGCAACAATCAATACATGTGTATCGCCAGTCAGAATCTCAAGTTTTTGGACATTTGCAACTTTTTGGCCCCTGGATTTTCATATTCAAAATATCTCGATGCGTTTGGAGTGGAGGAACCAAAAGGGTACTTTTGTTACGAGTACATGACCGTTTGGACAAACTGAACGACACGTGTCTCCCACCACACTCTGCTTTTTTCAGCCGACTCAAAAACGAAAACATCACGGACGAACAATACGCGTTCTGTCAAAAGGTGTGGGAACAAAACCATATGACCACTTAAAAGATTTTCTTGTGTGGTACAACAATAAGGATGTGGCGCCGTTCATGCAGGCTCTTCAAGCCCAGATTGACATGTATTCGCGTTTAGGCGTTGATCTTCTGAAAGATGGTATCTCTGTTCCAGGCATCACACTGAAATACTTGTTTCAAACCCTATCTCCCGTGTGTACTTTCTCTCTTCAATGAAAAACAAGAAGACCTACATACGCTTTGCGTGACAATATTGTTGGTGGTCCCTCCATTATCTTTCACAGATAATCACGAAAAAGACAAAACATTCATTCGTGACAATTCGGACAAACCTGTTCAGTCGGTTCGAGGCTATGACGCCAATGCGCTTTAACCTATGGCTATCACTCAGCCCATGCCCACACACACACCCAACGGTTAGAAGACGTGAGACGGGCTTTAAGGCAGAAAGAACGGACGTGTATGGTCAGCAAGCGAGAGAATGGTTAGAGTGGACGGCGCACACAAACAACATACAACATACAGCACAAGTTTAACGGGAAAGAACATAGTTTAGGGCGCAGACACATCCGCGTCGACGGTTGGGACTCGACACATGACACGGTGTACCAGTTTCATGGCTGATTTGTTTCACGGACATGACTGTCATCTCACTCGGGCAAACACATTAACCCTGTGAACGGGAACCGCTCACAGATCTCAGAGAAACCACACAAGACATTACCAGCTATCTTCGTGAGGATGTGAAAGTGACTGTGGTAGAAATGTGGGAATGTCAGTGGCAGGAAGAGAAACGACACAACCCACACATCAGACACTTTTTAAAAACGTGTTTCCCGTCTCTCAAACCGTTTCAGGGTATGCTTCTATCACAGAACAAGGTATTTGAACGCTGTCAAAAATGACACTCTGTTTGGTCTGATTGAATGTGACATTTGGTGTGCCCGACAGTCTGAAAGAACACTTTTCTGAACTTCAACCCATCTTTAAAAACGCGACCGTTGGAAAGAGAACAACATTGGCGAATACATGCAGGAATACGCAGAAAAGCACAAACTCCTGAGTCGCCCACGTCGCACTTTGTTGGGTAGCTACTATGGAAAAAAAATTTCTCTCGCCACTCCTTTACTCAAATGGTACTTGGGCATGGTCTTGTTGGACCAACATCACACTGATCATGGAGTACACACCCAACCCGTGTTTCAAGGAATTTGGTGAACGGTGTCTGACGCGCGTAGAAAGGGGGACCTTGATTCATCCCAATCCATCTTGGCTGAAACGTTCAAATTGCTCGGTAACAGCGCTTACGGCAAAACTCTGACCAACATCGCCAAACACGAGGACATTCACTACGTCACAGCTGACCAAGCACCCAAACTGGGTCAATGAAAGTCGGTTTCAAACACTGACCGAGCTAGGAGGTGATGTCGTAGAAGTGGAAATGAGCAAGAAAAAAATCAACTGGGCACTCCCTTTGCAGATTGGATACTTTGTCTATCAGTACGCAAAACTGCGAATGTAGAATTCTATTACGATTTTCTGGACAAATTCGTGGACAGGTCAGGCTTTCAACTGCTGGAGATGGACACAGACTCACTCTACATGGCCTAGGTCGCGAGAGTTTTGACGAAGTCATACAACCATCTTTGCGCCAACAGTTTTTACAAGGAGTATCACCAGTGGTTTCCAGCTGAGGCGTGCTCACAACACACAGCGTTGTTCCAACACACACGCACCGCGGGCTACGTGGAACCCCACACACTGTCCTGACTGCTTTGACTGTGCGATATGACAAAACAACACCGGGTTTGTTCAAAACAGAATACACAGAGACTCGTTTGTGGGACTGTGTTCAAAAACCTATTTCGTGTTCCGGACAAGAGAAAAACAAATTCAGTTGCAAAGGACTCAGCAAACATCACAACACGCTCACCAAAGATGTTTATCAACGAGTGCTCACTACACAGGAAAATGGCGGTGGTACAAACACCGGCTTCCGTACAGACGGAAAAGCTATGTTCACTTACACCCAAGATCGCAAGTCTCTTTCCTTCTTCTACATTAAACGCATCGTCGCTTCAGACGGAATCTCCACCTTTCCAACCCCTGTCTAGCATTCTCGTGTAAAGCCATGTCGGTAACGTTCCAATGCGTCGTCTCTATAAATGATCTGATAGCTGTTTGAAAACTCATTTTTTCAAGTGATATAACGCGTGGTGTTCAGTCTAAACAAATTTTGGGAAACATTCCCCACCTCCTCGTTGGTGTTTCCTGGTGATTCTTAAAACTATGAGGCTGATTAAAGTTAACGTTTGAATACTTTGTTCATATTTTCTCAGCATCATAGTTTTTAAGGGTCAGCGGACGGGGAAAAACACGACTCACGCTGTCTGTTTCATTTACTTTTGTTTTGTTTTCCAGATGCGGTTCAGTCACAGCACTACCCAAAAGTTAGCAGACAGGCGAGCCAATAATGCCTATGAGAGTGAGTTTTTTTTTCCCTTCTATGTGTTTCCGGTGCGCTGAGACAGAGTTAAAATTAATCAACACACACACACACACACACATAATATGCAGACCTACCGTATATAAGTCCACCTCTGCTGGGTGGTGGCGGTGATGGCCAGATAAAATCAAAAATGTGTGTGGGTGCTGCTGTTCTGCTGCACCCAGTAGTCATGGTGGGGTGTTGGTCGTAATGGAGGTGGTGGTGGTAATGGTTCACATAGTGAACGTGGTGAACGTAGTGGTGGTGGTGGTGGGGTATGTGTTGTTCGCTGTCTTGTTGTTTGTTGTTGTTGTTCTTGTTGTTGTTCTGTTTGTGCCTCTTCTTCCTCCTCCTCCTCCTCCTCCTCCTCCTCCCCACTATCCGAACCCGGAAGACTGACCGTCTCCCAGCCAGTTATGGAGCCATACCTCCCCATCTCCTCTTCCCTCGCCTCAATATCGTTCATGTCTTCGTTCCGAGCAGTGGCAGTCATTTCGGTTTTTTTTTAGAATATCAAACAGATGGGGGTTTGGGAGCTATATTATGGTTTTTTCCCGCCAAACACCCGATACCCCGATGGCACTGGACTTACCTTTTGAGCTGTTTGTTCAAACCATCCGTAGCAGACAAAGAGAACAGACTCCGTGCCGGGAACCATCACACACACACAACAAAGAAACAAAAGCACCAGCACACTGCTACCAAGTAAAGAGAACAGACTCCACAGTAGGGACCAAGCACACCAATGGCGCCATTTTCGAAGCTATTGTGAATATCCAAACGGCCACGATCAACGCACCACAAAGACTCGGAGACACACCTGGTCAGTCTCTCCTTGTTCGACGGTCATACCAATGGCGACGCTCACCCACCACAAGGACTCGGAAACACACCTGGCCAGTCCTCTGCCCCACTCGTTGTCCGACGAGTCAAGCCGCGCTCAAAGGCACACACACTCGACCACGACACACACGCGTGTTCACAACCACAAAGAGGAGAATGTCCTTGTCCCCTGTTACAATAGAGGAACCGTGGTCAACGTTCCGAGTTTCACCGGTGGACGAAGCAACGCCGGTCGACCTTTACAGCTGTGTCCTGAGAACCAAACCACAATGACAGAGAGAGAGAGAGAGAGAGAGAGAGAGAGAGAGAGAGAGAGAGAGAGAGAGAAGAGAGAGAGAGAGAGAGAGAGCACACACACACACAATACCAGGTCGGTTCCGCGTGTTGCTTTTCACAAAGAACTGTGTCCAGTGATCCGTTGACGACAGGGAGCCAAGCGGTATATCAGACAGGAGCCATGAAATATGAACGACGCTCTCTGACTGATATGCCATTTGGGCTTGTGCCCTTTATTTTCTTTTTGGATCATACAGTTCAGGGAGGACAAATCCATAAAAAAAAATAAAGGGCACAAGCCCAAATGGCATATCAGTCAGAGAGCGTCGTTCATATTTCATGGCCTCCTGTCTGATATACCGCTTGGCTCCCTGTCGTCAACGGATCACTGGACACAGTTCTTTGTGAAAAGCAACACGCGGAACGACCTGGTTATTGTGTGTGTGTGTGTGCTCTCTCTCTCTCCTCTCTCTCTCTCCTCTCTCTCTCTCTCTCTCTCTCACTCTCCTCTCTCTCTCTCTCTCTCTCTCTCTCTCTGTCATTGTGGTTTGGTTCTCAGGACACAGCTGTAAAAGGTCGACCCGCGTTGCTTCGTCCACCGGTGAAACTCGGAACGTTGACCACGGTCATCTATTGTTAACAGGGGACAAGGACATTCTCCTCTTTGTGGTTGTGAACACGCGTGTGTGTCGTGGTCGAGTGTGTGTGCCTTTGAGCGCGGCTTGACTCGTTGGACAACGAGTGGGGCAGAGACTGGCCAGGTGTGTTTCCGAGTCTTTGTGGTGGGTGAGCGTCGCCATTTGTATGACCCGTCGAACAAGGAGAGACTGACCAGGTGTGTCTCCGAGTCTTTGTGGTGCGTTGATCGTGGCCGTTTGGATATTCACAATAGCTTCGAAAATGGCGCTCATTGGTGTGCTGGTCCCTACTGTGAGTCTGTTCTCTTTACTTGGTAGCAGATGTGCTGGTGCTTTTGTTTCTTTGTGGTGTGGTGGTGATGGTTCCCGGCACGGAGTCTGTTCTCTTTGTCTGCTACGGATGGTTTGAACAAACAGCTCAAAAGGTAAGTCCAGTGTCATCGGGTATCGGGTGTTTGGCGGGAAAAAACCATAATATAAGCTCCCAAACCCCCATCTGTTTGATATTCTAAAAAAAAAAACGAATGACTGCCACTGCTCGGAACGAAGACATGAACGATTATTGAGGCGAGGGAAGAGGAGTGGGGAGGTATGGCTCCATACTGGCTGGGAGACGGTCAGTCTTCCGGGTTCGGATAGTGGGGAGGAGGAGAGGAGGAGGAGGAGGAGGAAGAAGAGGCACAAACAGAACAACAACAAGAACAACAACAACAACAACAACAAGACAGCGAACAACACATACCCCACCACCACCACCACTACGTTCACCACTTCACTATGTGAACCATTACCACCACCACCTCCATTACGACCAACACCTCCACCATGACTACTGGGTGCAGCAAGAACAGCAGCACCCACCACACATTTTTGATTTATCTGGCCATCACCGCCACCACCAGCAGAGGTGGACGTTTATATACGGTAGGTCTGCATAATTATGTGTGTGTGTGTGTGTGGTTGATTAATTTTAACTCTGTCTCAGCGCACCGGAAACACATAAAGGGAAAAAAACTCACTCTCATAGGCATTTATGTGCTCGCCTGCTGCTAACCTTTTGGGTAGTGCTGTGACTGAACTGCAATCTGGAAAACAAAACAAAAAGTAAAATGAAACAGACAGCGTGAGTCGTGTTTTTCCCCGTCCACTGACCCTTAAAACTATGACGCGAAGAAAACTATGAACAAAGATTCAACGTAACTTTAATCAGCTCATAGTTTTAAGAATCACCCAGGAAACACCAACGAGGAGGTGGGGGAATGTTTCCCAAAAATTTGTTTAGACTGAACACCACAGCGTTATATCACTTGAAAAAATGAGTTTTCAAACAGCTATCAGATCATTTAAGAGACGACAGCATTGGAACGTTATCAGACATGGCTTTACACCGAGAATGCTAGACAGGGGTTGGAAAGGTGGAGATTCCGTCTGAAGCGACGATGCGTTTAATGTAGAAGAAGGAAAGAGACTTGCGATCTTGGGTGTAAGTGAACATAGCTTTTCCGTACTGTACGGAAGCCGGTGTTGTGTACCACCGCCATTTTCCTGTGTAGTGAGCACTCGTTGATAAACATCTTTGGTGAGCGTTTTGTGATGTTTGCGAGTCCTTTGCAACTGAATTTGTTTTTCTCTGTCCGGAACAGAAATAGGTTTTTTGAACACAGTCCCACAAACGAGTCTCCTGTGTATTCTGTTTTGAACAAACCCGGTGTTCGTTTGTCATATCGCACACGGTCAAAGCAGTCAGGACAGTGTGTGGGGGTTCCACCTAGCCCCGGGTGCGTGTGTGTGGAACAACCGCTGTGTGTTGTGAGCACGCCTCAGCTGGAAACCACTGGTGATACTCCTTGAAAACTGTTGGCGCAAAGATGGTTGTATGACTTCGTCAAAACTCTCGCGACTAAGCGCCATGTAGAGTGAGTCTGTGTCAATCTCCAGCAGTTGAAAGCTGACCTGTCCACGAATTTGTCCAGAAAATCGTAATAAATTCTAACATTCGCAGTTTTGCGTACTGATAGACAAAGTATCCAATCTGCAAAGGGAGTGCCCAGTTGATTTTTTTCTTGCTCATTTTCCACTTCTACGACATCACCTCCTAGCTCGGTCAGTGTTTGAAACCGACTTTCATTGACCAGTTTGGGTGCTGGTCACGTGACGTAGTGAATGTCCCGTGTTTTGGGGGATGTTGGTCAGAGTTTTGCCGTAAGCGCTGTTACCGAGCAATTTGAACGTTCAGCACAGATGGATTGGGATGAATCAAGGTCCCCTTTCTACCGCGTCAGACACCCTTCACCAATTCCTTGAAACACGGGTTGGGTGTGTACTCCATGATCAGGTGATGTTGGTCACAACAAGACCATGCTCCAAGTACCATTTGAGTAAAGAGTGGCGAGAAGAATTTTTTTTCCATAGTAGCTACCAACAAGTGCGACGTGGGCGACTCAGGAGTTTGTGCTTTTCTGCGTATTCCTGCATGTATTCGCCAATGTTGTCTTTCCAACGTCGCGTTTTTAAGATGGTTGAAGTTCAGAAAGTGTTCTTTCAGACTGTCGGGCACACAAATGTCACATTCAATCAGACCAAACAGAGTGTCATTTTGACAGCGTTCAAAATACCTTGTTCTGTGATAGAAGCCATACCCTGAACGGTTTGAGAGACGGGAATACGCGTTTTAAAAATGGTCTGAGTGTGGGTTTGCTTTCTCTTCCTGCCACTGACATCCCACATTTCTACCACAGTCACTTTCACATCCTCACGAAGATGCTGTAATGTCTTGTGTGGTTTCTCTGAGATCTGTGAGCGGTTTCCCGTTCACAGGTTAATGTGTTTGCACGAGTGAATGACAGTCATGTCCGTGAAACAAACAGCCATGAAACTGGTACACCGTGTCCATGTGTCGAGTCCCAACCTCGACGCGGATGTGTCTGCGCCCTAAACTATGTTCTTTCCCGTTAAACTTGTGCTGTATGTGTATGTTGTTTGTGTGCGCCGTCCACTCTAACCATTCTCTCGCTTGCTGACCATACACGTCCGTTCTTTCTGCCTTAAAGCCCGTCTCACGTCTTCAACCGTTGGGTGTTGTGTGGGCATGGCTGAGTGATAGCCCATAGTAAAGCGCATTGGCGTCATAGCCTCGAACCGACTGAACAGGTTTTTCCGAATTGTCACGAATGAATTGTTTTGTCTTTTTCGTGATATCTTGAAAGATATGGAGGGACCACCAACAATATGTCACGCAACAGCGGTATGTAGGTCTTCTTGTTTTTCATTGAAGAAGAAAGGTACACACCGGGAGATAGGTTTTGAAACAAGTATTTCAGTGTGATGCCTGAACAGAGATACCATCTTTCAGAAGATCAACGCCTAACGCGAATACATGTCAATCTGGGCTTGAAGAGCTGCATGAACGGCGCCACATCCTTATTGTGTACCACAACAAGAAAAGTCTTTTAAAGTGGTCATATGGTTTTGTTCCCACACCTTTTGACAGAACGCCGTATTGTCGTCCGTGATGTTTTCGTTTTTGAGTCGCTGAAAAAAGCAGAGTGTGGTGGGAGCACGTGTCGTTCAGTTTGTCCAAACCGTCATGTACTCGTAACAAAAGTCACCTTTTGGTTCCTCCACTCCAAACGCATCGAGATATTTTGATATGAAATCCAGGGGCCAAAAAGTTGCAAATGTCCAAAAACTTGAGATTCTGACTGCGAATACACATGTATTGTATCTTGCGTTTCACCACAAACTGAAAGGGTTTTGCTTTTTGACTTTTTGTTTTTTTTCCTCCCTCGCTCTCTATCTTCGTCTCCTCCCCCTCCTCCTCCCTCTCCTCTTCCCCAGCTCCTCAGCAACATGCAAACCCGTCTGGGTTGGACAGACTCATTTCCCCTACATTGTCTGTCATAGCAGTCATGATCCATAAACCTCTGAATCAAATAGGGTTTGATGACATGGAGTCATACTTGAAGAATTAAACCCCACCACGGCAGTTCGTGAGGTACCTTCCAGTTTTTCTTTCAAGGAACGGCGAATGTGGTGAGAGTTTACCAGACTCGTCACCCGCGAAGGATCATCATGCTTCTAACGTATCAAACGCTCTTCAAATGTTCACGGAGAAGAGAAAAGGAGGTTTCTGAAATCTGTTCCAAATACGTCACCATGGTGTCAACGAGTGTTGCGGGGTCCCCCTCACTCACGAAACAACGAGGCTCTTCAAACCCAGGTACGTTGGAAGCGACAGCGACAGAGAGGGAACGTGTCTAGCTGTGTATGTCGTGCTGGAGTGTGCTTGTTTTGTTTGCGGTAAGTCATCGGTCTCGAAGAACACTTCAAAATCAAAAGTACTCTGTAAGGAAAAACGAAATCAGGATCAACAGAAATACCATAACGACAGAGTTGCTGCAACACCGATTCGGTGGTGTGTACACCCTCCTCCTTGTATGTGTGCTTGAGTTCTGACTGCCTTGACACGTGTGTTCTCGTGTTGTTTAGCTCCCAAAGCGTATGCCACAGTTTGGTCACATTGGAACAAGCTAGCGCGTGTCCTAACTTGTCAATGTCAATGATGTGCATAAAATGATGTTTGACACCAACACTTTAAGCGGTCTGCGTGTTGTAATCACTGCGACGACAAGGAACGAGGCACGGGGGTGTGTTGCTTTTCATCAAATTCAAACACATCCACATTGATCTGAAACATAGCTTCAACCGATCCCAACTCTAACAGAGTAATGCCTGGAAATGTATGGCGGTGACTTATACCCTACCCACATGCTCATAGAGAGCCTTGTTGTTTTTGTAGGGTATGTACAGAACGCCTGGTGAGAGCGAGACAACGAAAGAAACAAAGTCCGTCGTGTAAACAAAACCATTGTTTGATCTTTTGCAGCGTGTTCAAAACGATTGTTGGCAATGTAGTCGGGCAGTGATCACAGCCACAACCAATGGAAAGTCAGGTAGGGTAAAACATAGAAAGATGTAGACATGATGGCCTGAACAGAGTAACGCGAGTGGTCGTTCACTCTGAACATGTCCCAACATGTCATGATCACGCAAGTCAGAAAGAAAGGACAGAAAATCTTGTTTGTATTGATGAGCCGAGGCTGTCTAGACCCTGTGGTTTTACACGAGGCGGAAAGAAAGACAGATCTCCCTGCTCTTTATGTCTGAGAAGAAAAGAATGAGAAAAATAATTTAAAACGTTTGTTTTGTTCATGGAAAACATCCAAAAGCTGATCTCCCATTTGGAGAATCATCAGAAGGGTCCCAAAACAAGTGTAGACAGATGAACTTTACCAGGCGCTTATGGGTTTTGATAGCGTTTCCAATATTTTCATACATCTCTTTCACATCCGAGATAAATGATCTAACACTTGTTTTTCTTTACGCTGTGTGTTCAATCTTTCTCGGGCGGAAAAGGATGAGAAACAACTCACGTCACTTTGCGCTTCTTCCCCAGCGTGTACCCCTGACTCTCTCGGGTTTGGTTTTCCACGTCGTGGTCCGCATGTGTAGGTCCACGTCTTGCGACAAAACCATCATGACAACCCGGGCACACATGACTGACCGTCGTTGTGTTGCACCCGGACATGGCGGTTGCGGTTGGTTCTCTTGAAACACAGCAGGACACTCGGGACAGGTAAAAGAGGAAGCTGAGTCTGGTACTTCTTCGTTTCTGCGCAGACATGTTTCTGGCACTCGCGTAGACGTGATCGTTCGGGTAATTCGTTGACGAAAGGCAACGGAGCTGGATTGGCAGTGAGTTCAGCGACAGTCTCTGTGCGTCTGATACAGGACTGAACCTCTGTCTTTTTTATCAGGAATGTGCTTGCCATCCGCTTCTGTGTCGCTCCCTTCCCAGAGGTACCGTCTCCTTTGTCCCATTGTTCCAACTGCGATTGGTCTCATAATAACCCCACCACACCCACCCCACGCGTCTTTTGTTCTGTAGTATTGATTAATGACCCGCAGCTGTTCTGTGTTCTTTGTCCCATTGTTCCAAAACTGCTCCTCGGTCTCATAATAACCGACGCTACGCTACGTCTTTGTTCTGTAGTATTGATTAAAGACCCACAGCTGTTCTTGTTCTTTGTCCTTGACACACCTGCTTCGCCTTGTCGCGTGTCAAAAACGCACGGGTACACCCAGCTGACCATTGGTGCGTGTTTCAAATACGTCACGTGGTACACCAGCTGAACATTGGCGTGTGTTTCCAATACGTCACGTGGTACACCCCAGCATGCTGCTCACCTCCTCTCTCTCTCCTCTCTCTCCTCCTCTCTCTCTCTCTCTCATGCCTGTCTCTGTCCTCTCTCTCCTCTCTCCTCTCTCTCTCTGTCTCTCTCCTCTCTCCTTCTCTCCTCTCTCTCTCCTCTCTCTCCTCTCTCTAACACCGCCGCCGTCACCATCGCCACCACCCTCTATGTGTGTGTGTTTTTATGTCTGTGTGCTGTCTGTTTCTTATGTCCGTCTACGTTTGTGTCTGTGATCTTTCGATCACTCTCAGAAAAAGTACAAACCCCAAATGGTGTATCGATCAGAGAGCGTCGTCATCTTTAATGCCTCCTGTTTGATAGACTACTTGGCTGCCTATCAACACCGAGGGATGAGGTACAGTCCAACGGGGACCTTGATGGAACACGCTCATCATCAGCATCATCATCACTGTCATCACCACCGTCTCTGTCTAACACGCCTACGTCCAGCGGACAACCACGCGGCAACGAGAAAACATTTATTTTTAAAAAACAACAAAAACAAACACGGCGTCACATCGATCCGCACGCGCGCGTAGCAACACGACACACCCCATCTATTTTTAACCCCATACGTCAGCAAACAAGAAAAACTTTTTTTATTATCGACGTGACTCACCGTGACAAGACACAAAAACAAAAACAAAACCACGTGACCCCGACGCCACCTGCCGCGCCACCTGCCGCGCATGCGCAACACCGGGAGATCCACGCCGAGATCCACAAAAGGGCATGAAACCTCCCTGACCCTACTACTTGCGACTACCGTGGCCTGGAATACCGTGCTGTTTGTGGGGAGGCAGACATGGGGGCACTCCTTACGGGGTTGGGCTGAAATTGCCCTTCGGCCGCAGTCAGCGAGTGCCCGCCAAGTTTTAGGACTCGTGCAGCTGGTCCAGCGACTTTCGTCCGCTCCCCCTTGAGGCGGCCTCACGCGGCACAGGACCATCGCCACCCGAGCATGAAGAAGGCCGCCCGTGTCCTGAAGACAGCCTGTGTTTGGGGGACAGCAGGCAACATACACCGACGCCTACCGTCGGTCCGACCAAGATCCTGAAACTGAACCAACGTTCAAGACCAACTCCACCAGACTTGAACCAACTTTCAAGAAGATAATGACCAGAATGAGCCAATGTTCAAGAGGAACGCGAGCTCTGCGAGACAAATGCGACGACCCTCACTGAAACTACCACCACTGCCAGGCGACAACAGTTGCCACAATATGCAGACCTTTGTCTGCATGATACCTTGTCCTTAAGGCCTCAGCCAATAGGACGTTAATCTCACCATCAAAGCAAAGCAAGTGAGTGCGAGCTCGTGAGTGTGGCATAGCTGTCAACACCAGGAGAGGTGGCAGCTCTCCCTTGAAGGATGCTGGCGTGAGAGGTCAGCGTCATGGGCGGCACAGACAACCTTCCAGCCATGTGGTGACGACGGGTCTAGCCTGTGTCGCCGGGGACGGCTCCTGAAGGTGTGGGCGATTGACGAAGGAGCGCTGCCTGACTGCGACTACCGTGGCCTGAATACCGTGCTGTTTAAGGGTGACAGACATGGGGCACTACCTTACGGGGTTGGGCTGAAAAATTGCCCTCTCGCCGCAGTCGGCGAGTGCCGCCAAGTTTTTGGACTCGTGCAGCGCTCCATCGACTTTCGTCCTGCTCCCTCCTTGAGGCGGCCTCACGCGGCACAGGACCATCGTCACCCGAGCATGAAGAAGGCCGCCCAGTGGTCCTGAAGACAGCCTGATGTTTGGGGACAGCAGCAAGACACACCGACGCCTACCGTCGGCGACCAAGATCCTGAAACTAAACCAACGTTCAAGACCAACCCACCAAACTTGAACCACTTTCAAGAAGATAATGACTAAATTGAGCCAGTGTATCAAGAGAGGAATACGACTCTGGAGACAAATGCGACGACCCTCACTGAAACTACCCACTACTGCCAGGCGACAAAAGTTCCACAAATATGCAGACTTTTGTCTGCATGAACCTGTCCATAAGGCCTCAGGACAATAGGACGTAATCTCACCATCAAAGCAAAAAAGTGAGTGCGAGCAGTTAGCCGGAAGTGTTGCTAGAGAGCATGCAGAGAGAGTGCTCAGTGCGCTGAGTGCTGAGAGAGAGAGGGAGATTTCCCAGGCAGTGTTCCTGTTGAGCTCCTTGCCATGGAGAGAAAATAAAGAAAGAAAACTCCACTTCGTCTCCGTGTCTTCTTGACTGCTGCTCCCTTGGTTCCTGCATTTATCACCAATCTACCTGTCTTCACCTGCACACCCCTTACCCTCCACACCATCACATTATTATGACTGTCTCTCATGAAATGTGAGCAACAAGATCCAGTGCACTGGGATGACATCCACCCTTTAAACAAGGCCTGACGTCTTTACATGGAACTGTGTCGCCATCTTCATTTTTATCTGGCAGGTCAAGCAAGACGACCTGATGACCTGTCCTAACAGACACTACAGGGATAATGGACTCGCTGCATGGAGACAGCACTGGCATCACTACACTTTCATGTCCCGGTGCCACAACCACGGGTGAGTCTGACTGCTTTCCTGAAATGTCTTTTGTCAAATTCATCTGTGCTTGACCACAGTTCAGACGTCTTTTGTTCCTTCAGTTTGTCTTCTGTGAATCACATTTCTCTTTGATCCGGATCACGCGGATTTCTCCAGTTGAAAAGCATCTTCCCCCTTTCTTCCAAGTTGTATTAATATTTTTTTTCTTTAAACTGGAGATAGTGCTATTCTCTTTTTGCGTTGATAGTTGAAGAATAAAAAAATAAAATAAAATAAACGAAAACCATGAACATATGAACAGCAGACAGTTGTTCGGTGTGAAGTAATACCTCACACCATCAAAGCATCTTTGTGAACATTGTTGCACTGCTTTCATTCTCCAGTCACTGAAGTGTTCAAAATGAAATTAACTCACTCTGCCACATTTACTACCCACCAGTATAACAACAGATTACAAAAAGAAGCAAAACAAAAGTGTCCACAACCATCTCCACGCATCCAGCTTGTCGTATCACCTCATAGCATCGTCAGTTCTAGCCAGTGCTCCACGTGTACACTATTGTGTACTTGAGAACTTGCTGATCTTAAATAAAGCCTTATCTAACGCTCCCCACCATTAATTCATTCAACATACAGTGAAATACGACACTTCCAGATTCAATTCAACGAGAAATGGCTGATCACTGGTTGGTGATTAAGAACATTCTCGCGGGACCAACCGTCCTAAAATGAGATCAAAGTCATAAGAAAATAAGTGGACTGTTCTCACTCTAAATGAGCCATGTCATCAGTATCATATATCATTATTACAGCTCTTCGCATTGATGATACAAGCGACGATAGCGATAATTTCAGCTCTATTCCTTGCTTTAATGTACAGCTCGAAGATATGTAAAATTACACTTATTGCACTGAATAGTTTTCTTATCTGCAAATGACAAAATTCAAAACTAAAAAGAAAACTCAATTATAATTCCAAAACACCAGGAAAAAAAAGATAAACCTCTTTTCTATGAAACTGACCAATGTATTATAACCGAGCTACAAGGAAGAAAACAGAACATTGGCCACCTTGTGTCTCGTTAAGTCGCTGATGATCACAGTTAGAAAAAAGCTGAAGAAGGTTCATGGAGTAATGACCAGATAAATCCAACTATCCAACCACGACGAACAAACGTTCCGTATGCGCCAAACCCGAACTTCGTTGATCTTTTGCAAAACATATTCTACAAGAACCTATCTGAGAAACTAAACGAATCGAAGGAAGTGCAAGAGACGATGCATCCCTGTGACCCATAAAAATAAATAACTAAACTCAATGAGCAACTTACACAACGATCGAGTTGGCGAGACGAATTAATGCCGCCTAACAAATAACCAGCACGATCAAAGAGACACAGTGCGTTTTGACCTATAGATCCTTCAAACTGGACAAATAACATTCAAACAGGAAAACACAGATGAACACCGTATCTTATCAACTGACGTAGTGTTACCTTTAATTTGGATGACAACTGAATAGACCTAAGAGGAAGAGATTGAAAGGAGCAAAATGCTACACACACACACACACACATAAGCCACGCACACACACACACACAACTACGCGCACAGGCGGGGGCGCGAGACAACACACGCCGCGGCGCGCGCGCGCACACACACACACACACACAACACACAACACACACACACACACGCACGCACGCACGCAGCACGCACGCACGCACGCACGCACGCACGCACGCACAACGACACACACACACACACACACACACACGCACGCACCAACACCACACTATCGCTCTCGTATATTTATCTATATATCTATATCTATATGTATGTATGTAGATGATAGTATAGATGATAGATAGATAGATAGAGAGACAGACAGACAGATATATGCCTCACGTTTTGAACTCTCTTCGAGATAGATAGATAATTTTAGTTAGTTAGATATAGTAGATAATAGTTGTTTGTATGGTGTGTGTGTGTGTGTGTGTGGTTGGTGTTGTGTGTGTGTGTGTGTGTGTGGTGTGTGTGTGGTGTGTTGTGTGTACAGTGTGGTGTTTTTGTTTGGTTGGTGTGTGTGGGTGGCAAACTCATTGTATTAATGGATATCAGCTTACAGTCTACATATCAAATGAACTCTCGTGCCGTTTCAATCTACACGCTGTGTGCATCCAAATATAAACAGTAAAGCGTGCGACATTGGCGAGATATACAGATTCGCTCTACCAAATTTTAACCACCATAAGCCAAAATAAACACAAACACAACACAAAACACAACAGCAACAGCACAACAACACAACACAACAACAACAACAACACACACGACAAACATAAAAATTTATTAGGGCGACAGACAAAGACAAGAAAACCACTTTTAAAAGATCAAGCATAAACTGTGGAACAGCGGCCTCACCACGTTTAAAACCGGTGTGTACAGCGTTCTGTGCTGTTGTGTCAAGAAAGATCGATAAAATCCTATCCACGTGTGCATGCGTTAATGCTGACCTTAAAACAAGCCCTGAAAGTGTGTTCGAAAAGGAAAAATTAAAATATATGAATTCACTTTAAAGTAAAATGAATTTACTGCACGATGCACATGGTGTTGTGGTGTGGTGGTGTGTGGTGTGGTGTTTTGGGTGTGTGTGTGTGTGTGTTGTGTGTGGTGCGTGTTGTAAGAGAGAGAGAGAGAGAAGAGAAGAGTTGTGTGTGTGTGTGTGTGTGGGGCGTGCTGCGCGTGCGAGGGGCTGTGTATGTTTGATGGTTGTGTTGTGTGTGTGTGGTGGTGTTTGTGTGCGCGCATGCCGCCTACGCGCGTGCGTGGTGCGTGCTGGTGTGTGTGGTGTTGTGTGGTGTGGGTTGGGGGGTGTGTGTGGTTTGGGGTGGGTGTGTGGGGTTTTGTTGTGTGGTTGGGGTTTGTGTGTGGGTGTGTGTGTTTGGGGAGGGGTGTTGTGGTGTGTGTGTGTGTTTTGGGTTTTGTGTTGTGTGGTGTGTGTGTAGTGGGGGGTTGGGTGTGTGTGTGTGGTGTGTGTGGGGGTTTTTGTGTTGGGGTTGTTTTGTGGTTTTTTG
>JAFLJL010000680.1:5000-7500 GCA_018398815.1 Conus ventricosus | reverse complement strand
AGACATTACTGTCCAGAGCCTACAGTGACGACATAGACATTACTGTCCAGAGCCTACAGTGACGACATAAACATTGCTGTCCAGAGCCTACAGTGACAACATAGACATTACTGTCCAGAGTCTACAGTCACGACATAGACATTACTGTCCAGAGCCTACAGTGACAACATAGACATTACTGTCCAGAGTCTACAGTCACGACATAGACATTACTGTCCAGAGCCTACAATGACAACATAGACATTACTGTCCAGAGCCTACAGTGATGACTTAGACATTACTGTCCAGAGCCTACAGTCACGACATAGACATTACTGTCCAGAGTCTACAGTCACGACATAGACATTACTGTCCAGAGTCTACAGTGACGACATAAACATTGCTGTCCAGAGTCTACAGTCACGACATAGACATTACTGTCCAGAGCCTACAGTGACGACATAAACATTGCTGTCCAGAGTCTACAGTCACGACATAGACATTATTGTCCAAGCCTACAGTGACGACATAGACATTACTGTCCAGAGTCTACAGTCACGACATAGACATTACTGTCCAGAGCCTACAGTGATGACATAGACATTACTGTCCAGAGCCTACAGTCACGACATAGACATTACTGTCCAGAGCCTACAGTGACGACATAGACATTACTGTCCAGAGTCTACAGTCACGACATAGACATTACTGTCCAGAGCCTACAGTGACGACATAGACATTACTGTCCAGAGTCTACAGTCACGACATAGACATTATTGTCCAAAGCCTACAGTGACAACATAGACATTACTGTCCAGAGCCTACAGTGATGACATAGACATTACTGTCCAGAGCCTACAGTGATGACATAGGCATTACTGTCCAGAGCCTACAGTGACGACATAGACATTACTGTCCAGTTCCTACAGTGATGACATAGACATTACTGTCCAGAGCCTACAGTGATGACATAGACATTACTGTCCAGAGCCTACAGTGATGACATAGACATTACTGTCCAGAGCCTACAGTGATGACATAGACATTACTGTCCAGAGCCTACAGTGACGACAAGACATTACTGTCCAGAGCCTACAGTGATGACATAGGCAGGCGTGCAATGTGGGAAAGGTCTCCTATCCTCCCAATTCTGAAACTGAATTAAGACCATGCCACCAGTCTTAAAGTTTGGATTGTGACCATCCTATCCATCCCATCAATCCTGCAATTTGCATTGTGACCATCCTATCCATCCCACCAATCTTACAATTTGCATTGTGACCATCCTATCCATCCCTCCAATCTTACAATTTGCATTGTGACCATCCTATCCATCCCACCAGTCCTTAAATTTGGATTGTGACCATCCCACCGATCCTAAAATTTGAATTGTGATAAACATATGCATCCCACCAATTTTTTAAATGTGCATTGTGACCAACCTATCCATCCCATTAATCCTAAAATTTGGATTGTGACCAACCTATCCATCCCACCAATTCTAAAATTTGGATTGTGACCAACCTATCCATCCCACCAATTCTAAAATTTGAATTGTGACCAACCTATCCATCCCACCAATCCTAAATTTTTCATGATGTGCGATAAAATCTTGAAACTTACTCTGTATACGCGCACGCACGCACACACACACACACACACACACACACACACACACACAACACACACACACACACACACACACAGGTGTGAGTACGTGTGTAAGTACGTGTGTGCGTGTGTGTGTGTGTGTGTTCAAATCTTTGCCAAGTCATTACTATAACGACTAAAGAATTGTTAACCTGCACTTGCTTTCCCCCACTACTTAATTGTTCAGCATTCTATTGTTTGGTCAATCAGTGGGAGATTGCATCTCTTAGGAGATCCAAGTAAAGGTTGTTCTGTACAATTCTTAGCCACTCACAATGCTTGGGTTATTGAACAGCAGAGCTGACCACTCAGACTGTTCCATATCTTTTTATCTCCCTTGCATCCTTGAATGGATCCTCAAGCATAGGCTCAAAGATTGTCCCCTATATTTTATATTGTTTGAATAATGCTTTTAGTTTTTCAGCAGCTTTTTTTAATCTCCACACTTTTGTTTTGTTCCATTCACTACCCTTCGCTGGCTGCTTTGAGGGTGCTGTTGGATTCTTTTTTGAACCCTTGGTGGTGAGAACACCACAGAATTATGGACTGTGGTGTGTCTCTATTTGACACAAGAGCACAGACACAATCAGCCGTGTCTCCCTGATGAGTCCGATCCAGCGGACGAAAGGCCTAGGAGCAGGCAATACAAATAAATGTGCTTTCGAGAGGGATTTCGATGATTCCCTAAGGCAGCTAGTGAAGGGCTTCTCATATTTATAATATATTCCCCCCATTTTCTTCATCTTCAAAAAATTTTTTTTTTAATTTTATTATTATTTTTTTTAAAAGTTCAAATCTTTGCCAAGTCATTACTTTAACGACTGAAGAATTGTTAACCTGCACTTGTTTTCCCCCACTACTTAATTGTTCA
>JAFLJL010000680.1:0-2500 GCA_018398815.1 Conus ventricosus | reverse complement strand
GCGTGTGTGTATGTGTGTGTGTGTGTGCGTGCGTGCGTGCGTGCATACGTTCGTGTATGTGTGTGTGCATGCATGCGTGTGTGTGTGTGTGTGTGTGTGTGTGTGTGTGTGTGTGTGTGTGTGTGTGTGTGTGTGTGTGTGTGTGTGTGTGTGTGTGTGTGTGTGTGTGTGTGTGTGTGTGTGTGTGTGTGACTAGAACGTTTTCAGAAGTGTCTGCACTTGAATATAAACCACATCTGGTCTAACTAGAAAGACAACCAATGGTGAGTTTAGTTTAGCTAAAACGCCATGTAATGAATTTGTGTTGGAGGAGAATTATCATTCGTGTACGGTTTCAAAGGTTTTACTGATTTTTTTCTCCCGATTTAACTGAGAAACAGATATTCTCTTATAGTACAGGCAAAAACAGAAAAAGACAGCCAGTGACTAATTTGGTGTTGGTGGAACAGGGAGGGGAGGGGTTTGAAGTGTGTGTTGTGTGTGTGTGTGTGTGTGTGTGTGTGTGTGTGTGGTTGTGTGTGTGTGTGTGTTGTTGTGTGCGCGCACACACCACACACACACATGCGTGCGTGCGTGCGTGTGTGTCTGTGCGTACGTGTGTGTCTGTGCGTACGTGTCTGTGCGTACGTGTGGTGTGTGTGTGTGTGTGTGGGGTGTGTGTGTGTGTGTGTGTGTGTGTGTGTGTGTGTGTGTGTGTGTGTGTGTGTGTGGTGTGTGTGTGTGTGTGTGTGTGTGTGTGTGTGTGTGTGCGTACGTGAGTGCGAGAGAGAGAGAGAGAGAGAGAGAGAGAGAGAGAGAGAGAGAGAGAGAGAGAGAGAGAAGAGAGAGAGAGTTACCAAGCGAAAATCTGATGCGATCACTCATGCTACCACTGCAATGTCTACACCGGCAATGCTCAAACTTCACTGAAACAACAAACAAACAAACAAAAAAAGGGGGGGGGGGGGGGTAATCACCAACTGCATGGCCCTCAAACGTGTTCACAGTCCCTCAAACACTTGTGAACATGTATTCTACCCGTCGGCCTGACACAGTGACAGCGAACAAAGTACGTGGGTGGCACTATATGTCAGGAAGGAAAATAATCAGCGTGTGCAAATGACGCGCACTGAAGCAACGTGGGAAAACGCATACGCTGGGTAAATAAACAACATATGTGAACGACACACATGAATGTCAACGATATGTGAACGACTCGTACATGACGCAGATCAAAACAACGCGTGATGACACACAATACTGGTAAACTACATGTGGATGACACGTTTTTTTCAGTCGGTAAACGACATGTGGATGACACGTTTATTAAGTCGGTAAACAACATGTGGATGACACGTTATTAAGTCGGTAAACAACATGTGGATGACACGTTTATTAAGTCAATAAACGACATGTGGATGACACCTTTATTAAGTCGGTAAACAACATGTGGATGACACGTTTATTAAGTCGGTAAACAACATGTGGATGACACGTTTATTAAGTCGGTAAACAACATGTGGATGACACGTTTATTAAGTCGGCAAACAACATGTGGATGACACGTTTATTAAGTCGGTAAACAACATGTGGATGACACGTTTATTAAGTCGGTAAACAACATGTGGATGACACGTTTATTAAGTCAGTAAACGACATGTGGATGACACGTTTATTAAATCGGTAAACAATATGTGGATGACACGTTTATTAAGTCGGTAAACAACATGTGGATGACACGTTTATTAAGTCGGTAAACAACATGTGGATGACACGATTATTAAGTCGGTAAACAACATGTGGATGACGCGCGACATGTGGATGATGCGCTTATAAAGTAGGTAAACAACATGTGGATGACACGATCATTAAGTCAGTAAACAACATGTGGATGACGCGCTTATAAAGTAGGTAAACAACATGTGGATGACGCGCTTATAAAAGTAGGTAAACAACATGTGGATGACACATATTATATAAACCATGTGAAGACCGAAATAGTGAGACGAACATGATCATATAATAGGTAAACGACATGTGGATGACACATTTATTAAAGGTAAACCACATGTGGACGACACATTATATAAATAGGTAAACGACATGTGGATGACACATTTACAAAATAGGTAAACCACATGTGGACGACACATTTATAAAATAGGTAAACAACATGTGGACGACACATTTATAAAGTCGGTAAACGACATGTGGACGACAATTTATGAAATAGGTAAAACAACATGTGACGACACATTTAAAGTCCGTAAACAACATGTGGATGACACATTTATAAGTCGGTAAACAACATGTGGGATGACACAGATACAAAGTCCGTAAAATGTAACGACACTTATAAAGTCGTAAACAATGTGTGTAGGAATATGACACACTCTGTAAAGTACGGTAAACAATGTGGTATGACACACTTATAAAGTAGTAAACTACATGTGGATGACACACTGATAAATAGGTAAACTACATGTGGATGACACACTTATGAAGCAGTAAACAACAGTGG
>JAFLJL010000679.1:0-57669 GCA_018398815.1 Conus ventricosus | reverse complement strand
GGGGAGCTCAGCATATTTAATAATTCAAAGGACAGTTTCAGCTGCGGTTGGACAATGAAGGTTCACCCGCTGGCGGTCTGCGTTCATGCGTCAGGCTGTACAGGGTGGTGGGAACGCTCCAAAGACAGAGGACGAAGCCCTTGATGGTGGATAGGGTCCAAGAGTTTGAGGTAAGAGGGTCTTGCAGAGCGTACACGCACAACCGTAGTCTAGTTTGGAACGGACCAAGGCTCTGTAGAGGTGCAGCAAAGTTTTCTTATCAGCGCCCCAGTCGGTGTGTGCTACGCCCCGCAGAATATTCAGAGCTTTCTGGCAAGAAGTTTTGAGGTTTTTGATGTGGCTTGAGAAAGTTGAGTTTTTGGTAAAAAATAACTCCCAGGAATTTGGCTTCTTTTACAACTGGAATGGTGGACTTGTCTAGACGAATTTCAGGATCATCATAGAATCGACGAAAATTGTGGAAATGAATTGACTGAGTTTTGGTACGGGAGAAGGTAAACCCGTTTTCCTCGGCCCACTGTTGGATTCTGTTGACGCAAAGTTGGAGTCGACGCTGTACACTGTGGTAAGAAGCTCCAACTGCATACAGCGCAAAGTCATCAACAAACAGAGAGGACTCGGTGCCCAGTCTTACCGATTGGACAATGTCATTTATTTTAATGCTGAAAAGGGCGGGGAAAGATGCTCCCTGAGGAACACCCAACTCCTGCCCATGGATGTCAGAGAGTGTGGTGCCAACACGCACCTGGAACTGTCGATCGGCTAAAAAGTTTTGAATGAACAGAGGCAGGTGACCCCGAAAACCAAGTCTGTGCAGGAGGAGAACAGGAAAACACGATTCTAGGCCACCCTAGCCCCTCACCTAGGTTCGGGGCTAGGGCGACCTAGAATCGGTGTTTTCCTGTTCTCTGACAAGTAAGACTTCAATAACCAAAAATAACGATTTATCTACAAACAAACATACTGTGTAGGGTTATCTGTTTTTAATACTAATTTACTAAACTTTTCAGACTTTAATTTTTGTTTAATCCTGTGTTTTTCCTGGTCATTTTCAATAACATCATTTTCACGCAACATTCATCAAATGCATCTCTGTCTTTCATGTGAAATAAAACTACAGTCTTTAACTGTTCTCTAAAGTCTTTTAAAACTGAGTTATATTTTTTGGCATAAAATCCACACACTTATCCAGCATGCCTTCCACTGAAAGCTAGTTTCGACAAAGTGTTTCTTTTTTTAACTATGTCTCTTTCTGCTGAACAGTCATCTATAATAAATAGTGTCTGCGTTCCTTCAAACAATCTATAAAACGGTTCTAAACACTCACTCAGTTTATTGCTAGGATCAACTAAATATATTTCATCATCTGTCCATATAAACCTTCTATCATGATATGCTTTGTTCCATTTTAGTGTTGGCACAAAATCACAATATGATTAAAATTATAACGATAAACTGTTTGTAACAGGTTGAGGATAAATATTGTTTTTCCACAACCAGTTTGCCCACAAATTAATGAACAATGAGGGGTTTTTGTTATAAAGTTTAACTGCTCCATAGTTTTTTTAACAGAATTTAATCTAATCCAGTTATTATTTTTATCATACTCCGTCAAAACTTGTTCAGTATAATAAAACCCTATGAGGCCTAAATGTGTAAGATTAATCCAATTTAGTTCTGTAAGTTTGTTTCTATTTAAGTCAACATTGATTTTGTTGCTGTTGTTATGATCTTAATATCCTCGCCATTGTGAAGAACGACGATGGTAACGTTAAGACGTTAACGTCTAAGTTTTGCCAGCTAATATTAATTCCTTTTATAAGGTCGTCACTAACGCCCACAACCCCGCCCCTCTCCACATCTTTAAAGACAGAAATTTCAAATATTATTGTGAACGTGTCTCCTAATTTTCTGCTTGGAAAGAACTGTAATTTTGTAGAAGCTTTCTTTAAAACCGTTTCTCTTCTGTGGAGGATGTACTGTTTTTTCCCATATGGCGTTATTTCAATTTCTTTCCGACTATTGTCGCCCGGCATAAGACTTACATGTAAAGGGCCAGAGTTGAATGCTTTTCTGAAACTTTTTTGACGGCTAAAATATGTAAATGGGCTTATGAATTCAAATTTTATGTCCCATTCTAAATATGGTTCTAAGTGCCATTTGAGGTCAGGTTTTCGAACTATTTTATATTCATACTGGCCAACATTATTTGCCTCTAGATTGCGCAGTTGTTCTAGTTTAGGAAACTTTTTGTTGTCGCCAACCTCTTTGCGTTTATAATCACCATCTTTAGTGTACTCAAAAACCATACAAAGCGCCTATCTCACCGTTCTGTTCAAAGTCCGCAACGTCTGCAGGTCTTTTAATTCTAAGGTTATACACCTTACAGGCGCTAATGTAACTCCGGTTCTTCTGGTCCACGCGACATGTTTTAGTACAACTAATTATTTTATTTCCAAAACAATGTGCAGGTTATCACATTTTACAACTTTCCCCGCTTTGTCTTTGATTTTTATATTAAATGATCCGACCCTCCACAAACTAATCTTTTAAACTGTAAATTAGGGAATTGTAAAATTTTCATAATCGCAATATGCAGCTTTCCCTGACGGAAGAGCTCTTAAGACAGTTGAGGGCCCTTCCATCATATAAGTTTCCATCAGTGCTTAGCTCATCCAAATAAAATAGAGTATATGAATGTAATGCAAGATCGAGCGGATTTTCTCCCTCATAAGTAGTTTTGTTTGGGTTTGTAACTTAAATCTATAATTGTCAGCTGCAAAGCCTAACATTTTAGCTAGCTCTTTATCAAAATAGTAACCCCCTCTTTTTCAGGCTTGAATGTTAACATTGTTTTTAGATTTGCATTGTTAAGTTTGAGAGTAATGTCGAAGTTACTCATTGCTTCTTTTAGTGAGCAAAACCGTAATAACCATCAGGTATTGTTAACTGGCTAACTTTGGCCCTGTTTTGTCAACTTTTAGAACCTATTATTCTCCTTGGCTTTGCTTATATTAAACCATACGACTTTGTAGAATATTTCATGGAGCGCGACCGTTCTGGTTCCGCATTCGTTATTAATAGCATGTTCTAAAAACGAAGGGTGGCCTTGAGTTGTTATTGTTACAAACATTTTTTAAACGAAATAAAAATGAGTGCATTCAAATATACTGATGCAAAATATTCTGTTGGGCCGCACTACAATCTTAAAAATATAACAATGATACTCTTGACATTTCTGTGACCCAGACTGACACCTTTCAAGCAAAGGTTAGTACTCCATTAAACGGATATCTTAACCCCCCTATTAAAAAAGACTACATCGCAAAAGTGTGGGTTTAGTCATCCGATGCAGTTTTATCAGAACCAGTTAAACTTTGCTGTGTTTTGTGCAACAACTGGGTGTGGAGTGTCGTATGCTGATCATTTAAATCATCCTGATCCTTGGTGAGGTCAGTGTATAGATTTCATTTTTATTACACCTTCAGACGTATTTTGACTGAACTGCAAGCGCCATTACCAAATGACAAACCGTTTAATCCATTCAGCAACAGAATAGACATGAAGGCTTTTGAAAGAATCTGTAACGAATTCAATATTAACATCAAGACAGACTTTAGACAAAAGTCGGATCTTAATCATGGCTTAGGCACCCTTATTATTGGGGCGTGCACAGAAAATATAAGTATGACTGGAATCCTCCTTACACATCTTTCTCTTCAGGCACAGGTGTTCACCTTGGGTCCATAGAGCAAGAGCATAAAACAGCATGGACAACATTTATCTTAGACATTCTAAGGGCCTAACTAGGCGGGAATAGAACGAATAAACGACTCTATTCGTACTTACGTTTGGTGTTTGCTAGGTTCACAAGCACAGGCAAGATCGAGCATAACTGATCCTTCTACTGGCTTTGATGCACACAAAAACAATACTTAGCAAATTTAGAGGATGCCATTAATTCTACAGTTGATTTACCTTCAAGTATAAAAAGGTACCAAGATGTTTTACAATACGCAAGATCAAAAGTAGACTTTGCTGTTGGCACTGTTTATACATGCTACCTTCTGACTCAGACTCCAGATAGGCACAATAATAAACTACAATAATGAAATCCTTGTGGCAGGCAATGAACAGAAGGTCGGAAAAAACGAAATAAATTCTGAGCCAGTAATATTGCAAGCAGTAACCAAACAAGATAACCCCCCAATAATAAGTCATCCAATCCCAAGGCCCAAAGCCTAAAGGCCATTGAAGAGCGGACTCTGTTCGCGATTGACCATGAATATGAAAAAGACAGCGCTTGTTCTTGGATTAACTGGCTTAGGATTACTTGGTCTTTATCTTACTAAAAATTAACCCAACTATTAAGAGAACTAATGTCCATAAGTGCTCGGCCATAAAGCCAACTACTTTGCTTGCAGTAGACAAAAGCCAGCTAACAACACCCCCTAATATACCCGGTAAAGAGTCTATAGCTTTACGGCTAATTTTTTTAATAAATCCGCAAGATGATCAAGCTGTTTTTTTACCCATGATTTATCAGGTCGGCGATGGAGGCGATGGTGGTGGAGGCACTGGACTTTGACCACCGCCGCCTGTAATAGCCAACACCAGTGTACTTATTGCAAATCCTAAGGCCGTTATAACGCTTGCTAATGTGACTCCTTGCTCTCTAAACAGTGTTCTTATTCTTTCTGCTAGCGTTGTGTCTTCATATAAAATTCTTTGGATAGTTTCTCTTATTCTGCTCACTTGAGTTCGTAATTGTTCCCGGTTAGTAGACAACGCTTCTAGTCTTGCTGATCTTTCTTGTTCAAGATCTTTTAGTCTTTGGGTTATTCTTTCTTTAATATCAGGGCCCTAAGTTGGCGTCATCAGCCTCAACGAGTTTTTCTTTTTCTTTTTATATGCTCATCTATTTCACCCAGTTTTGCTAAATTGTTTGTTAATTCGCCTCTAATGGTTTTAAAGCATGATCAAGGGCCGCTATTTCTCGCATGGGTAGCGGTGAGTCGTGTATAGTTTTTAATGCTGTTTCTTCTGAAAAACTGGTTTCTGCCTCTATTGCATTTATTTTAATTCGTCTGCCGATTGATTTAATTCTTTAAGTTCCATGTTTTGCATTTGGTTATCTGTTGGGAGTTCCTGCAGTGTGTTTTGAAGTTTAGCAACTGCATCCTTATCTAATTTTGGTTTAGTAATGCCAAGGCGATTTTGATCGCTCACACTGAGCCTTTGTAATTTACTCTTTTTAAAAACGTTGATGAGTCTGGTTTAGATGTAACTGAACAAGTTGTCCTTGGTCGCTCCTCACAAACAAATGGTCATCTTTTACTTCAAAATCATTAGGGTCTATAAATTCGGGAGGTTCTTGGCCTAAACTTTGGTATAATGATCTGACCTTACTTCTGTTAATTCACGCCGCAAAGAGACCCCCGAGCGATGTTGTACCAAAGGAGCCATTTCACTCATGTCGTCTCCAGGATCAAAATCATCATACATCTTCATCTTCAATGCCTGCCATGTTTCTTTAATAATTAACTTTTTATTTTGTTTTATAAAAAAATGTCACAAGCATATGGCTCGATTCTTGACCCGCATAGAAGACTGAAAGGCCTTTGGCGTGAAGGGAAATAAGCGGAATATTACTGTTCCAAATAATCCATCTACTATTGATGCAGATCAAAATTCTTACTGTCAAATTTCCAGACCTAGGGCGGATGAAGTGATTGTGCAGGCTCTGCGCGCCTTACTTTCAAATAGAACTCGCTTCAACAACAGACACACACAGGGACAGTTGTCCAGAATCTGGGACGGGCAATCGTTAGAAAATTTCTATAAAACTTGAGGGGCAAGAAATTTTTTTCTTTACACAATGAGACATTTTTTTTAACCTATTCTGATCTATGGCTAACCGGGAATGAAAGGGCTGATCTTGCGTTTCAAGGAATCGAAAATGAAGAAGCACTAAAACATAGAATAGGCGCCGCAGAGCCTAAAGACGGCAAAAAGTATGCAGCTGTAAATTTTGCGTATGGAAATCGCTTTTCCATCCCCCCAGATTTTGAGTTGTTAAAAGCGCATGCACCGTACTTTCAAGGAGCATTAAAAGACAGATTGTCATATGAACTAACTTTTAATGAATACAAACGTGTTATCAGATCATCAGACACCGAAGCAAAGTACAGCATTTCTGACATCTCGTTAGAGTTTGACGTTGTTAGCAACCCTAATTTAGCAAGGCTGTTTGAGCAACAATATCAGTCAAAATTAGCAATATATTACGAAAGAGTGATTCATCATACAACATATCCAGAAGCAGGGCAGACACTATATGGAATTTTAGTTTTAGTGTCGCAGCAAGATCGCTTAAAGGTATTTTATTGCTGTGTGAAGATGAAGAACCGTTCAAAAGAGGAAGTGAAAAGTTTATTAATCCTAAAATAACGAAAGTACAATGTTCGATTGAGGGTAGTCCTAACCAAATCTACGCTAGCGGGCTTAAACCTTATCAGCATTTGATGAAATAAGAAAACTGTTTGGAGGTGGGAGGTGTAGAAATCCAACAGTTGACCTTGTGTCTAAAGATCTACACCTTCACAATGTTAGACTCGATGATTATTTAACAACGAAATACGGCTTATGGATTGACCTAAGGTCGACAGAGGATAATCAGTTGCATGGAAGTGGGAGAACGGTTAGAGACGTAATAAAACATTCAAATTGATAAAGAAGAAGAAGCCGATTAAACCGCTTAATGTACATTGTTTTTAATATATGATGCGCAGCTGAATATTGAAAATAACAGATTAAAAGATATACAATACTAAATTATTTTTATTTTATAAAAAGCATGTCTGTTCAAGTTTATCCAAATGTGCCTACAGCGCCGCCAAAAGAAGAGATAGTAGAAACCCTAACATAAAAACCTTTAGATTAACAAACATTACGCAAATGCAGCAAGTACTAGAGCAAGACCTTTCAAAATACAGCAAAACCAAACGAAGGTATTCTGCTGCCTTTAATGCTGTTACATATGTTAATACTGGAACATCGACTATTAGTGCTCTATCAGCAGGAACGAGTGTTGGTCTCTTAGCAACGGGCATAGGCGCACCCGCGGCTTTACCTCTAGGCAGTTTGTCTTTAGCTCTTGGCCTGTGTTCATTAGCTGTAGGTGCTGCTAGCAAAAAATTAAAAACTAAACTCCAAAAGCACACATCTATGGTTCAACTAATAACAGCTAAACTTAGCTCGCTCAAACTGACAATAAATAAAGCGCTAGTTGACTCAAACATCACGGATGAAGAATTTAATCGTTTACAGGCGATTTTGATGACTATAAAAGACAAAAGTTTGATCTTCAAAGAAAGGCGAGGACAACTTTTTCTCAACAGCCAGACGCCGAGCAGATAAAAAAGGAATGCTTAAAAAAAGTAAACGAAACATTAAACTCTGTTCTAAACAGCTCACAGTAACAACATCGAAGGGTTGTTTATACTTTAGTTTATGAGTCCAAGCACAAAAAGACCGTTGATATTGATTCTGATTAAGCCGTTGTATTTTTTTAATTTAAAAAAATATGTTGGCTTAGAAAAGAAAGACAGCATGGCTAAGATATATGAAGGCCCAGATGAATTGTTTGAAGGAATGCTCGAGAAAGAGCGTTTGTCAAGAGCACTGAATGATATTGATTTAGAAGTTATTAATCCAGAAAACGTGCGGGCAAGCGTTGTACATGCAATTTCTCAAGTTCCAAGTAAACTAACAATAGACCGCCAGTTAAAGTAATGTTAGCTGTTTTAATCGACTATATAACAATAAATGAAGAAAATCTAGAAGTCTGGGTCTCAACTAAACAACAGACTATTCTTTCTCGTAATGACTTAACACCCGGTTGGGCAGACGAACTGCTTACACAGTTTGACGCTGCCGCTGAAGAAGCCAAAATGAGAGGCTCTGGTTGGTCAGAGGGCGAAGTCTTAGAGATTAGATTAAACAGGCTAAGTATGCACCGATTGTAGGCAAGGCTTACATTCCGCTACCTCGAGAGTTGGTTTCAAAGAGAGCAGTTTTAAACATAAAGAATTCAGACGACAAATGTTTCATGTGGTGTGTTCTTGCAAGGCTGCATCATGTCCGCGAACACGCAGAGAGAGTGACTAACTATCGGCAATACACCAAAGATCTTAACTTCAATGGAATATCCTTTCCTGTTAGTGTAGATCAAATTGATCAGTTTGAAGAACAAAACAAACAATAACTGTTAATATTTACACATGGGATGAGGAAACAAATTTGGTGCCAATTAAAGTGTCCAAGAACAGTCCAACAATAGGCGAACCAGACAAAAATCATGTTGACTTACTCCTAATGTCTTCGCCAACAGGGCTACCGCATTACACATTGATACGAACAATGAGTAGATTATTGGCCCATACTTCAAAAATTGGGCATAACAAGAATTCTGTAGAAAATGTTTAACAAGAATGCCATCTGTTCAAGCCGCGAGCGAACATAAGAAACATTGTAAAAGTTCTGTAGACTGTAATACAGAACTAATTACACCCCACCGGATCTAAAGTTAGTTTTAGAACTGGAAACGGCTGCAAAATTCTCCATATGTTGTTTACGCAGACTTTGAATTACTCATTGTTCCTTATGAAGGGCCAGCGCCACAAAAACTTCGAAAAACAGTCTTAATGAGTAATCATCAGATTTGTTCATTTGCCTTCATTGTTGTCAGGTCGGATGGCGTTCATTCAAAGCCAAAATTGTATAGAGGGCCCAGATGCTGCAGAATACTTCTTAGAACGCATGCAGAAAGTGCGTAATGACTGTTCTAATAATCTAAACTTATCTGAAATCATGATGACGCCTGAAGACCAACAACAGTATGACTCAGCCTCTCACTGTTGGATTTGCGGTTTAGGCCTCTCATCAGACGCAGAGAATCCAACAGTAAGAGACCATGATCACATTAGCGGAAAGTTCAGAGGAGCAGCGCACAGTAAATGCAATCTTCAACTAAAGTTTGATCCTAAGACATGGAAGCTGCCCATCTTCTTTCATAACTTGCGAGGTTACGACTCTCATCTTATAATGAAAGCAGTGGACGATGCCTTCAGGGTGTCATGCATTGCACAGTCATCAGAAAAGTACATGTGCTTTAATCTAAATAACATGTCTTTTCATGACTCTATGCAACACATGATGGGTTCATTAGAGTCACTGGCTATGTCCTTAAAGTCCTGCCCAATAACGGAAGAATATTTTGACCAACACTTGTTAGAAAGGGCGTTTCCCCTTATGAGTACATGAACAGTTGGGAAAGGTTTGACGAAGATACACTTCCTCTAAGGCGCGTTCTTTTTCTAGTCTTAGAGGAAAGGACATCAGTGATTCTGATTACCAGCATGCTCAAGATGCGTGGCAGAAGTTAGATTGTAAAACGATGGGAGACTATCATGATTCATACTTGAGGGCTGATACATGTTTGTTGGCGAACGTCTTTGAAAATTATAGAAAGACCTGCATGAAACATTACAGCCTGGATCCTGCGCATTATATTTCTGCGCCCGGGATGAGCTGGGATGCTTTCTTAAAGTTTACTGGAGTACAGATTGATTTATTGTCGGATTTACCAATGATTCAGATGATTGAAAACGGATTGCGTGGAGGAATTAGTATGGCGTCGCATCATTACTGTAAAGCAAACAACAAATACTTGGACGATTATGATCCCAGTAAAAGGTCTAACTATCTTATGTATTTAGATGCAAACAATCTGTATGGATGGGCAATGGCGCAATCACTTCCATTACGTAACTTTAAAATGTACACAGGCGGTGATCCGAATAATATTCAAAAGGCATTAAAGTGGTTGGGCAGTTTAACGCCTGATCAGCAGCGTGGTTCATTCTAGAAGTTGACTTAGAATATCCTCAGGAACTCCATGACTGCATAATGACTATCCGTTAGCAGCAGAAAGTCTAAAGATGGATCCAAGAGAACCACCTAAACTTGTGCCTAATCTTCGCGGCAAAAAAAATTATGTCTGTCATTACAGACTTCTACAATTTTATTTAAGACATGGTTTGAAGTTGACAGCAGTTCATCGCATAATTGCTTTTGATCAAGACAGTTCATGAAACCATACATCATGAAGAACACTGATCTCAGAACCAAATCCACAGATGCTTCAGAAAAAGACTTTTTCAAGTTGATGAACAACAGCTGTTTCGGAAAGACTATGGAGAATCCGCACAAGCGCAAAGATGTCAGATTGGTCACCAGAGAGAACGAAGCAATTAAGCTGACTTCTAAACCTAATTATCAGGACTTCAGAAGATTTCATGATCAGCTTTTTGGTATAATGATGAAAAAAAAGAAAGTCAAATTAGACAAACCTGTATTTATTGGGTTTACTGTTTTAGAATTATCAAAGCTTTTGATGTTAGAGTTTCTTTATGACTACTTTAAGCCCTCGTATCCTGAGTCCAGAGTACTTACACAGATACAGACAGTTTTGTTATAGATATCCCTACTGAAGACATCTATAAAGACATGGAATTAGAAGTAGCAAAAGGTCATGCGGGATGGTATGACACGTCCGATTATCCTAAGATTCGCCTTTGCATTCAATTACTAATAAGAAGGTTTTAGGAAAGATGAAGGATGAATTATCTGGAAAGGTGATCAAGGAGTTTGTTGGTTTAAGGTAAAAAATGTACAGTATTTCGAGCCAGGAGAAAATTATTAAGAAAGCAAAGGGAATATCTCGCAGCGTTGTGCAGTCAAACATATCACATGACAACTACAAAGAAGCATTGTTTTGGCAATAAGACTTTTCATCATGACAACGTAAAACTGCGATCTAATCTACATGAGATCAACACAACGGTTGTAACAAAGAAGTCATTAGATAGAACAAACACAAAACGTGTGTTTGTTAATCCAGGTTTCATATGCAATCGGGCACTGGAGGACCGCATAAACAGGGGGGTTTATATTTTTCATCAACTTTTATTATAAGATCAATCATAGTTCATCCAATCATTTAAATTTTTCTCATGTTTGCTGACGCGTTCGAATTTTTTTTATTATTTCAAGATATTCTTTTTCCCAATTTGGGGGTTTGAGTTGTAGGTGATCTGGATGATTTAGCATGCATTGATTATAATCCCCGAAAATGTTTCCTTAATAGCATTACACGCATGAATGATTCCCGTATCATTTTTCAAGGTCTCTGTCACGGACAAAATGAAAAAACCCCAACTCGTGGAGTCGCCAGCCAATTTGTTCGGACATAAGCTTCAACTCAAATATTCGGGGGCCACGTAGACGGGCCCGTGGTTCGGATCCAGCCAATTAAGTATAGGGGAGAGGCTCCACAGAGCGGTCTGTCGGCTAGACAGACTAAGCAGCTTTGACGACGCCCGATGTCTAGCGAGACGAGTCGTAGCGCCTGGCTCAGGCTCATCTACCCAATTTATGGAACCAGCGCCATTGTTAGTCGGACGTCGCAGGTTAAAGCGGGAAAAGGGGAGAGGGAGAAGGTGTGTGTGGTGGGGGTGAAATCTAGCTAATCAATTAAATGACCAATTTGACCACCACAGAGAGTAAGGCGTGTAGGCGGACTGTCATGATTTGAATATCCAAATGGAATTAGAGGGGATAAAACTTCGGGTATCAGGGGTTAAAAATTACTAAACCAATGGTACCCCGCCCTTTTGGACAGATCGGAACGGAATAAGAAGGATGTGAGAGTGAGAGAACGGGAAAAACGAGGGAGAACGACGGAGACAGAGAGAGAGAGGTCTGAGTGTAATCTCTGAGGAGAGAAAAGCAGAGAGATGAGGGGAGGAAGAAGAGAACCAAGTTGAGGATTGCATGAGATAGTCTGCAGAGGAAGGATGAGGAGAGATGTGGAGAGAGAGAGCTGCTAACTAATGAGGAGGGAAAGAAAAAAAAAAGAAAAAAAGCAAACCATGTCATTAAATAAGAGCAGACTAGAAGAGGGGAGAGAGAGAGTGCAATGCGTTAATTTGCGAAGAAAGAAAGGAGAACAGATCGATGTTGATAGTCACTGTTTTTCTTCTCTGGGGTTCGACCTCATACTTGCCAGCGCCACTTTCATCGACAGACCAACGCCAGTGCCAACAGTCTAACTGACCAGGCGCCAGCAGACCAAGACCAGTGCCAGCAGTTGTGTCGTGCTTGTGAAAGTGACAGTGAAAAGAAAGAAAAAAAAAAAGAAAAGAAAAAAACAGTGATTCGTGAATAGTTAAGATCACCTGGCCAGGTTTAAAATAGAAATCTATTTATACCGGGTTAGTTTAAAGATGTTTAGATAAATGATTTTGTGAAGTTCAGGAAAGAGAGAATGTTTTATTTCATTTGATTCCATATGCATTGATGTTTCGTTCTATGATCAGTGTAGTAAAGTTATGACTTTACTAGTGGTTTGATGTGACGAATGCATGATATATGAATGAGATCGTAAGCAAGCTGTGAGTGTGTTTGGGTGTGCGCTAGTCCTTCCTCCATCGACATAACCGAGGTTGACAATTTATTGGCGAGCCTGACAGGATATTTTGGCCCATTTATATAATTGTTCAACTTCTCAAGAGGAAGCTGGGTTGGGATTTTAAGTATTGTAATCCTAAGACAAGGGTTGTCTTACTGTATGTTCCAAGATAGTTAAATATAGGCTTGGCATTGCTTCCAAGATAGTTAATATAGGCTTGGCATTTCAGCCCCAGAGTACTTATTTCGCACTTACCATAATTCGCTCTCATTTTTGGGGGTCAGGCGCGGGGGCGCTTATAAAAACAAACAACGTTGCCCCAAACTAATTTTTTATCATTCAAAAAGGAAATTGGGGCATTACGTCATCGTGCCCGGGTAACCACCATTTTTGGCTGTCGTATTAGTAAAATCTTTTTTCAAAAAAAAAAAGGGAAAAAAAGGAGATAAAATGGCGGAAGAAAAGAAACCCCCCTTTGAACAACTTGTGAGTTTTGCTCGTGTTTAGGCAAATTCGGGGAAAGATTTTCGATATTACTTTGAAAACCAACAAAAGAGGGAAAAGAGATGACGAGGGGAAAAAAACGCCGTGTTGCAGTCAAATAGCAGAAGGGGAAAAAGGGGTTGGGGAAAAAACCAAAGGAAACAAAAAAGAATAAGCAGGAAACAAAAAAGAAAAAGGGGAAGCGCAGGAAACAGAAAAAATGAAGAGGAAACAGAAAAAAAAAGGAAGCGCAGGAAACGAAAGAAGGGAAGCAGGAAACAGAAAGGTTTAAAGTGGGGAAAACGCAGGAAAAAAAGAAAGAAAAAAGGGTTTCAATTGGTTGGGAAAAAAGGTGGGGGAACCAAAGGGAGACCCCCGGGGAGGGGGATTATTTTTCCCAGGGGACTCTGTCCCCAAAGTTCCTCCCCGACCCAATTGCCAAAATTCTCGGAAGGGACCGATTCGATTGTGCATAATCACCCCCCGGGGAAAACTTTTTAAACCCGTCAGGGTTGGCCCCCCAGAAGAGTGGGCATCTTTTTGTCGGCTTTATTTGACGGGAAAGGCATTACAAATTTTAAACTGGGTTTGCCAGCAGAAAAACCAGTCGGATTTGGGGCCCCTTAAAGGGAAAATCATTGATAAAGGGGAAATTGACCTCACCAGGGGGGGTTTCAGGAAGAAATTTCTTTCATTTAAATTTAAAAGGGCGGGTGAGACGTCCTCATTTTGGGTGAACTCTAATCACTTTTTTTGGAAAAAAGGGGGGGGTTTAATTAGTGGTACAAAAGGGGGTCGTAAAATTGAAAGAGCTGTTATAAAAGAACAGTTTTTTGTCGGGTTGCGGCCCGGAGTTAACCATACTTTTGAAAGAGAGACAGCCAAACGGCGGGGGATTTTTGAAGTTGCAGAGGGGGTTAGGAGGCTTTTTTGGGGACAAGGGTGCGGGAGAAAAAAGGGTTGGGGAAAAGGGGGAAAAAGAGTGCAAGGAGCCCCGGGGGAGTTTCCGGAAAAAGTCTGAAAACCCCAGTGGGGGGCAAAAGGGAAGGGGAAAAGGGGACATTAGGTGTTTCTTTTTGTCACAAAAAGGGGAAAAGGGGCGGGGGATTTTTCGCAATGGGGTTTCCCAAAAGGGGGCCAGCACCTTGCAAGGGGTGGATGGGGTCGCCAGGGAAACGACCTGCAGGGGAAACCAAAGGGGTTTTCAGTCTGAAGGGGGGTTGGAGTGCACCCAAAAAATTGGCTACACGGACAGCACCCAGGGGCGGGGATGGAGGGCAAAGGCTGATTGGTTCGTTACCAGGGGGAAGAAGGGTGGATTGGCCGCAGGGGGTGAAAGTGTTACGAAAACTTTTTGTTTAAATGTGGTTTTTTTTTAAAAAAACGCTGGTCGAAAAGGGGATTTGCAGGGCAAATCCAGACCTTACTCTAATCGATGGCACTGTGAGGGAGTTTCCATTTGCAAAAGTTTGAGTACCCCCCCTTTATTCTCAGGGGGTTTTGTTGCGTTGGTGATGGAGAAACCCCTTCATATTTGTCATTGGAAATTTTTCCCCCGGGGGAAAGGGACCCGGGGGGATCCTGATTTGTTACTGTACGGGGCAGCGGGTTAAAAAAACACGGAAAAAAGGGAAGGGAAAAAAAAAGGGCGAAAAACCCGTTATTTGGGCCCAGCAAAAAGTCGGGGAAGTTTTGGTCGCCTGATGAGTTTAGGGCAGCCCCAAGAAAAAGCCCCCTTCCCGCTCGAAAAGTCTTGGGATTTTGGCAAAGGGGGGGGAGAGAAACGGGGGTTTGAGGAGGTGGGGAAAAATAAAATTTCTTGTAAAAAGGGCGGTGTTGTACCGAGTGTTCCCAAAGGGGGAAGACGGGTTTAAGGTGCCCACTCATTTTTGAGGTACCGCGGGTTTTATCGTGACACTGCCTGTAAAGTGGGTCACGGGCCCGTCATGGGGGCCCTCTGGGCACAAAAAACGGCTGCCCGGGAAATTTTGATTTTTTTTTTTTGGGCCCCGGGCAATAAAAAAGACTTCAAGCGTTTCTGCATGTAAAGTGACGTGTGAAAAGGGCCCACCCACAAGAGGGGGGGAAGAGAAAGGCCCCCTCTTAAACACCCCCTTTAATTGCAAAACCTTTCAGGAAGGGGGCTGTTGATTTGTTTTGGCCCTATCCCGCCCTTTTCCCAAAAGGTGGGCACGGGTATGAGAAAAAAAGGTTGAAAGGGGGAAGGGTTTTTCCCGGGGGTTTAGGGTGGGGGTCAGAAGAAGAATAAAACGGGAAGGTGAGGAAGCAACCCCCTCAAGGTGGGAATCAAGTCCTGGTCGGGGCTTCCACGGGTCACAAACAAGCTCCCGGGATGCTTTGGAAAAGGGAAAAATTTCCCCCATAACCTGAAAAGGCCCGGTGGTTTAACCAAATTTGATGTGAAGGGGAAACCCAAAAAAAATTTTTTCCATGCAAAATTTTCCCCCCCAAAAAAAATATTCAGCGTGGACTCAGCACATAGGTGCACCCGCAATCATTGATGAGTAAAAAGGACCCGCAGAAAAAAGGGGAGATTTTGTTGCCTATTATTTTCCCGAAGAGTCGTCCCGGGATGTGTCATTTAAATGAAGGGCTAGACAGTAGGAGTTCCTATTTTTTTTGTTGTCGGGGGGCGACACAAAGCACCGGGGAAAAGGGGAAAAGGGTTTGGGGAGAAGATGAAAAATTCAGAGAGCAAAGACCAAAACAGAAGTCGGGGAGTCGCTGGGTTTTTGGGTTCTATAGGGGGGGGGGGGGCCAAATTTCGCGGGCTTTCACGGGTCCCTCAGGTTTTGGCCCAAGGCGGGGAAACCAAGGGGTTCGAGGGGTCGACGCTGCAGAGCAAGCACCTGCAGACGGTTTTGGGAAAAGGGACTAGGTTCCCGTCCCATCTTGAAGCTACCTGATATTCAAAAACCTTTTGTTGCGTACAGAGCAAACAGGGGGTGGGGTAGGGGCGTAAAATTTTTGCAGGGCATGAAGAGGTCGAGTCCCCGTGAGGTTTTTCTAGCAGGAAGTTGACAAAGGGTGAAGAAGGGGTTTGGCGGGAACCCGGGGGGAAGGAGTGTTTTGCTGTCGTGGGGCCTGCCCGAAAAATTTCCCCAAATACCCTTTTATGGGAAAAAGTTGGGGTTTGGGGGAGGTTTATCAACCGCTCAAATTTCCCGCAGGAGGCCGTTGAAAAAAAAGAGGTTTTGCGTTGGGCCCAAAGGCACTGCCCGCCCCACAGGGGACCCAGTGCAGTACATCCCCCGGGCGAAAAGAAGCGGGGGCTGACTATTTAAGCCGTGAGGGCTAGCAAGCCTTTCAACTCAGAGGAAGTCGTCATATCCGGGGTTCTTTTTGATAATATGTGTTGTTTACAGTTTTGTTGATTGGATTTGGGTTCATTCCCAGGTTTTTAAAAGGTTCTTTTTTTTGGGGTTTAATTTGTTCATGTTTAAAAAAAGTTATGCTTAGGGGCATACAGTCGCTTGTGTGGTGATCATTTTTTGGGAAAATGGGATGGAGATTCCCCGTGAAGTGTCATGATCGTGAATATTATATTGTTCTTTTCATTAAAAATTGTGAAAAAGGGGGAAAGGCAAATCCGCAGGAAGGGGGGTTTCATAGGTGCGCACAGAGGTGTTTATAAAATGAATTTTAAATAACCCCAAGGGGGCACGCAATGATAATCTTGGAGTGGTTTTTCAAATAATGATATATTTTTTTAAATTTTTATAAACCGTTTTGGGTTGGGAAAAATTTTTTTTTTTAAAATTTGCACGTGTAGTGTTGGTCAGCAAATTCGGTTGTTGTTTTTTTTTGTCGTGGGGTTTTAGGGCGATGCCGGGGCTAGTCCCCTTTTTCAAGGGGGGAAAAAGTCCGGACAAAAAAGAAAAACCCAACTGTGGGGTCGCCAGCCAATTTGTTCGGACATAAGCTTCAAATCAAAAAATTCGGGGCCCCCCACCCTAGACGGGCCCCCTGGTTTGGACCCGCCCCAAATTAAAACATGGGGGGAGGGGTCCACAGAGACGGTTTTGTCCGGCTAACAGATTTAAACAGCTTTGACCGACGCCCCCGATGTCTACGAGACGAGTCTAGCGCCTGGCTCAGGCCCCATCAGCCAATTTTTGGGGGCCCGCGCCATTGTTAGTCGGACGGGCGCAGGTTTTAAAACCGGGAAAGGGGGAAGGGGGAAGGGAGTGTGTGGTGGGGGGGAAATCAGCTAATCAATTAAATGGCCAATTGCCACCACAAGGATAAAGGGGTGGGAGGCGTGACTGTCAAGATTTGAAAATCCCAAAGGGAATTTTAAAGGGGGAAAAACTTCGGGGGAGGGGGAAAAAATTTCTGACCAAAGGTACTCGCCCCTTTTTTGGGCAGGGTCGGAAAGGAAAAAAGAAGGGTGTAGGTGAGAGAACGGGGGGGAACGAGGGGGAGAAGAACAGGAGAAAAAGAGAGAGAGAGGGCTGAGTGTTTAAATTTGAGGAGAGAAAAGCAGGGGAAAATGAGGGGGGGGAAAAAGAGAACCAAGTTGAGAGATTTGCATTTAGATAGGGTTCAAAAGGAAGGACTGGGAGAGATGTGGAGAGAGGAGCTGCTAACAATGAGGAGGAAAAAAAGAAAAGAAAAAAGAAAAGAAAAGCAACCATGTCCATTTGATTTAAAAGCAATAGAAAGGAGAGGGGAGAGAGAGGCAATGCGTTAATGCAGGAAAAAGAAAAGGAGAACAGACGTTTTTGATAGTTTATGTTTTTTATCTTTTCCCGGGGGTTTGAAAACCCCCATACTTTGGGCCCGCGCCACTTTCATCGACAGACCAAAAGCCAGTGCCAACAGTTAACCGGGCCCCGGGCCGCCACAGGGCCAAAACCCGTGCCCCCATTTGTCGTGCTTTTTGAAAAATGACAGTGAAAAGGGAAGAAAAAAAAAAAAAAAAGAAAAGACAGTGATTCGTGAATAGTTAAGATCACCTGGCCAGGTAAAGTAGAAATCTATTTTTACCCGGGTTAGTTAATGATGTTTAGATAAATGATTTTGTGAAGTTCAGGAAAAGAGAGAATGTTTTATTTCATTTGTTTCCCATATGCTTGATGTTTCGTTCTATGATCATGTGTAGTAAAGTTATAGACTTTACTAGTGGTTTGATGTGACGAATGCAGATAAAATGAATGAGATCGTAAGCAAGCTGTGAGTGTGTTTGGGCTGTGCGTAGTCCTTCCTCCATCGACAAAACCCCGAGGTTGACGTCTCTTCCTTTACCATTCTTGTTTCGTTCTGCGGTTTCCCTTCTGGCTTCCATTTTAAACCAAAATATGTTTACGTAAATTTAAATTAAAGCGGAACTGTTTTCTGGCGGAATTATCTGCCAGTTCTTCTTTCACAAAAGATCTTTGAGGAGCTGGTTGTTTTGTTGTGTCAGTTTCTCATAAATAATACAGGGGGCGGATTCATCTTTACAATTCTTTTTATTTCATACGGGTCAACACTCCAAACGGATCTGTTCCCCTGATGCGAGGGGTCCCTTTGCTTCTCCGGTAATAAAGGTACCTTACTTTTAAACCAAACGGTAATAGTTTGTGGGTGTACTGGAGTCTTCTGAACATCTATTGTTTGTTTTTTGATTGCTGTACTGGTTTTAACCTTTAAATTCTTCATTTCATTGCGGCAAAACTGAGGGCAGTCTTCACCCATTCTGGTTGCGAGAATTGTCAATCAGCTCTCTGTGATTTCTGGTAGGAGAAAAGTCTTTCGGCTAACTGTTTGTTAAAGTTTTAACTAAAGCCTGTGATCTGTGAACTCCTGGAATGCCTCTTTTTAAAGGTAACTCTATGTTTCAACAATAATTGATTCACTTGGCCTTTAAAATTTTTTTCCTTTATCGACTTGGATCATGCGAGGATAAGTTAAAGGGCCTCGTTGGTATATGTTGTATGGCAACAGCAAAAAGCAGAAGCACTCTTTTGTGTTAATGGTTCCGCATCTTTGTATCTTGAAGCTATGTCAATGACTGTGAGCGGTACTTAAAACCTTTTCGTCTAATCGTATCAGAGGGTAAATATAGAAGATCCAAATTTTATGGGTGTCGTTTGGAGTTGTATTTACAAGTGTGGTCTCTGTATTCTCTAGGCGCTGGTAAATAAATTTGCCCAAAACGCTTGTTTAGATAACCATTCTTTTGCTGTTTGTTCACTGACTCAGCTGTTTGGCTTCGCGTTGTAATTGCTGTTATTCCCTTCCAATATCCTTATTGGCGAATAATAGATTTTGGTGCATGTGTTACTCAGCCAATATTATGCGCAACAAAATACACAATGGTCAGACCAAAGACAATAACCGATTTCTTGCATCGTTTGTTGTTTCGGAATGTTGATAAAAGTCACTGAATTTTGGTGGGCAATGTCTCGATTGTTTGCCGTTACTAGAGAATATTGTTTTATGCTTGACAACATCTTAAATTTGTAAGCTGCATGCCCGGTTTTTTTCCAGTGTTGTTTTTAATAAAAGCGAACTGCCTAATTCTCTGCTTTTCATATGACTTGGACGGCAGCTAGTTGCTCTCACAGCTGTGTATGTCTTTTCACTCGCGCCCTTCATCCCGTATTTACTAAATCGGAATTGTACTACGCTAAAAGCGAGCGCATTCACCACAGCGCCGCCTATCAACTGTAAACGAGTGAAGCCATTTTTAGAAATGTATTTTTTTATTTACATAATTATACTGTCTGAATTATTCCTTGCTTGACTTAGAAAACTTTCCGTGCATAACGAAGCTGCAATGATAGCAATTACTTTGCTGAATCCTCAAAGTCTAGTTTTGAGTAGCCAAGAGCTGCTGGTTTAAGTCTTAACAAGCTTTTTACCAGCATTGAGTATCCTACACTTAACCTCCATAACAGCAGAATGGTATACACGGGTGGTAATGATTGTTTCGTGCGCATTTTTAGAAAAATAAAATAATTATAATTAATAACAAACTGAAGCAGTGATGATCTATACAGCTACAGCAGCCGAAACCTTCCTGAACTTATGAAATGACCAAGTTGATGGCCAAGCTGTTGTATGCCCCCAAAAGGAGAGTTGTATTCTTTGGCGGCGTTGGAAAAACAAAACAGTTTCCTCGGAAACTGGAATTCAGCTAGAACAGAGTCAACAGAGGTCGCCGCAAGACATTTTTAAAGTATCATAACAGTATGAAGCGCAGCTGGGGACTAAAGGGTGAAAAGTGGTGGGGCAAACGTTCTTAGTTTGTACACTAAAACTAGTCAGTAGATTTGCTCCCATTATTCTGAACAAGATCTTTACGTATGATTTACGCAAGATCCAGTTTTAACAAAGTCATTAGAGCTCTAGGATTGATTTATACCTAAGATTTGAACATTGTTATCGCCTTGAATCATGGGATTAATAAAACTTTTAATCATATAGATTTTGATTTCCCTTCACAATGACCGAGCCAGAAAATCACAGAATCAGAAATCACTGAATCAGGTGGAAAAGTAACCAAGCAAAAATCAGCAAAAACCACTGAATCTGGTGGAGACCAGTGAAAAAACATCCTCATCCTGGCGTGTTAAAGCAGGAAGAAATTAGCAGAGTGGAAACAGACAAAAAAAAAGTAATGTTACAGAATAGAACTCATAATGAAACATAACACCCCAACGCCAGAACATGTTGATTAATGCCACTATAAATAACTCCATGTAATTCAAGGCTACAGCACCAAAGTCTCATGTATATTGAACTTAAAACAGTTGCATTTGGTGCGCCCTTGCTGCCTGTGGGGGCAGTTATTACGGGTTATAAAATATAAACACAATGGCCAGCAGAAACGAAAGCAATCAAAAAAATCTGAACCGCTAAATATAGAAGACAACAGCACGCCAGAACCGTCACAACAAAAGATCATTTTGATCCATTTCAGATGGAATAATATTTAAGAACTTAATTTTAAATTTTTTTAATAAAATAGATCATGGCGTATTATAAAATGATGAAGTCAATAAATAAAGACATGGAGTCTATAAAAGACATTTCCATAGACCAGAATTGTAATCAATGCGGTTGCTTAGGATGTAAGAACTTCATTAAGATCTATGCAGAGAACGCTGAGCAAGACATCCTCAACGATGACACGTTTTTGAGGCGTGTGTGTACTATATTAGACATCTACTATTTAAGATAAAAAACATAGATTGTATTTTTTTGATAATTATAAGATACCTTGAATAAGAACTTGGTTGTACTTAAAGGATGACTTAGTTATGATCTTGAGGTGACTTAATCAAGAACTTAGAAGTTACTTGATCAAGAACTTATTAAGAACTTGAAGTAACTTAATTAAAAACTTAATTAAGAACTTGGGGTGACTTAATTAAAAACTTAATTAAGAACTTGGGGCGACTTGGGGGTAGGAGTGTGTGTGGTGTACACAGGGGACTTGCGTGCGTGGGGTGGGGGTGGGGTGGGGGGACGTGCGTGCGTAGGTAGGACAAAACACACACACACACAAACAAACAACAAACACAAACAAACAACAAACAAACACACAATAGACAGGACAGTGCTTGTGAGAAAAGTGAAGGGGCTTTTTGTTGTTCACACTTGAACGTCGTAAATTCAAGACAGCCACCGAAAGCGCCTATCAAAATCCTGAATCAATAATCACAGATCTGTTTCAGTTCTATCGGCGGCCGCCCAAAGGCAGCCTGAAAAGGAGGTGTGCAGGGCGTTGAAGCAGGTTTTCAGTAGAAATGTTTGCCAGGCGGTTACGCGTAACCATTACTATTTTTAGAACCACGTCCATATATCGTCAGTAGTCCAACCACATATGATCACTTGGCCTAGTTTGCTGTGCTCCTTTTTTCTCAACCAGGCTTGCAACTGGCTTTGGCAAAGTTACAGCAATTACTGCTGTAGCCGAGCTTTTATGGCGGCTCTAATCACCAGTAGTAGTACATCCGTCGTTGTATATTTGGAGCATTTATATGAAGATAGTGCTGGCCCCACACTACTCCTCTCCATACTGGTAGATGTACTAAGGCCTGCCTATCTAATTTGTTTGTCAGAACCTCCGAAAATCGTCATTCAGTTGCATAAGGCACGCTTGAAGGCAGATGAACTGGTTAGAATTAGAAAAGTAGAAAAGTATACACATCTTAATACAGATCAACTTGCCACATGAACAATGAATCTGTAGTTAACAATCAATCAAGTCTGATACAAACTGAGAACATTTTTACTTAGGAGGAACAGCAAAAATGTTTCAAATATAAGTTTTTTAGCATACGAATCAGCCGTGTCTACTACCGCCTTAAGAAATGAACGCCATGTTTTTAAACATGGCTTTAGCTGTCTCAAGCCACTCCCAACAATCAACGCGTGATGGATTGTTTTGCTTCGGCCGACTTTCAACAATGCAGCGGCCATTTTTTTTAGATAGGAACCATCTCATCGATAGCCAAACACGTATTAAAACTGACTGTATCTTTGTCAACAATATTGCCTTCAACGTTTTCATTTCCTTGAACCAACAAACCTTTAAGATACACAATTCTGTTCTTCGGAAAACCCGGGTTATTAGAATAACACACCCACAGCACAGTAAACCGTCCTGCTCGTCCAGCAGTCAGTGGAAGAATGTGTGGGTGTTGTTGTTGTTGTTGTCGTACCTGGCTAAAAGACTCCAGGGGTCATCCGAACAGCCGAAGCATTTGAACACTATGGCACAAATGCATCAGGTGGGGATGAGAACATTACGTGTGTGACCGTTTTTGATTACCCCGCCACATGGGCAGCCACACTCCGACTTCGGGGGATTTGGGAGACTGATAATGTTATGCTAGGAGCTTGTCACGACTGAAGACAATCCCCACAAAACTAAGCAGAGCATAACAACATTTTGATTTAGCCTTTGGGTTTCCTGGCCTATGCAATTGGTCGACACAGCCTTAACCAAGCGTCAAAAGTGTGGGATAACCTAGTCATGTGTGCGCCCGCTAATTGCAGGGCTGTAAACAGCGCCATCACGCGCAGTGTTGGCGTGCAAACAATTCTAGAAGGCTGAAGTAATATGTTGTAATCGGACCAGCTGGCATGGAATCTGGGGTGAAGAGAGGTGAGAAGATGGTAGAAGGTGCGCAGTATGATTTTTTGTCCTCCCCGTTTGTCAGCGGGTTCCTCAGCCGCAGAACTTGGAACGCAACACTATTTTTTTAAGATGCCTGTACAGCAGAAAAAATAACACTTGTCAAAACACTTCAGTAACGACCTTCAGAGAACTAATATATAGTGTGTGTGTGTGTTTGTGTGTGGTGTGGTGGTGGTGTGTGTGTGGTGTGTGTGAGTGTGTTTGTGTGTGTGTGTGTCAGTCTGCCCCGCCTCTCTGTCTGACATGTCTGTCTCATCTCTCTCTCTTCTCTCTCTCTCTGTCTGTCTGTCTGTCTTCTTCACTCTCTCTGTGCGCGCAGCAGCGTGTATGACGATTGTGTGTGGTGTGAGGGTTGTGTGTGTGGTGGTGGGTGTTTGTGTTGTGTTGTTGTTGTGTTGTCGGTACTCCGTATGTCATGCTCCAAGACTGGCTTCTCCTCCGTGTCTAAATATAATATTATTTTAAACCCACAAGCAATCCTTCATCCACACGAGGCGGCTTTGGCCTCTCTCTCTGCTACACCCCACCTGTACTTAACAAACCGCGAATAATCGGAGACTTTACGCCACCCGTGTATATGGGCCGTTCAGCCACAACTCTGCTTTTCCCCTACGTTACTCTTATGGGTCCGTGTTCAGCCCCGCTACTTTCCCCTACGTACACTTAAAACTTAGTAAATTAGTCTTGAAAAACGATAACCTGCACAGTATGTTTGTTTGTAGATAATCCGATATTTTTTGTTATTGAAGTCTACTTGTCAAGAACAGGAAAACACCGAATTCTAGTCGCCCTAGCCCCTAACCAGGTGAGCGAGGGTGCCAGAATCGTGTTGTTCCTGTTCTCTGCAGTCATGAACTCCCTTTCCCACGTGGTGTCCGTACGCCTTTTCGAGGTCCGAAAAGATAGCGACCACTTCTGGCATGTTAACAAAGGCATTGCGGATGGTGTTTACAGACAATTAAATCAACCGTCGAGTGGTACTTCCGAAACCGCACTGGTACTGCAAAAAGACCATCGGTTTCCACTTCCACATCAGATCGGTAGTTGACCATCTTTTCCATCAGCTTACAGAGCAGCTGGTCAGAGCGATTGGGGAATAGTTGGAAGTTGTAAGGTCCTTTTCCAGGCTTTTTATTTTTTTGGAATGGGAATGATCATGGCTTTCCGCCAGAGGCGAAAGACCCTGTGTCCAATATGGTTATAGACTTGGAGATGAATCCTGAAGACAGCTTTCCGAAATTTTCAACAACCTATAATGAATGTCAATCCAGACCAGGCAAATCATTGCAGGTTTGTAAGGCAGAATTAGATTTCAACGATTGAAAAAGGAAGATTATAGTTCAGAGTTGTCTGATGGAAATTGTATGAGGATTTCTCTCTAACACCTCTTTGTTTTCATAAAAAGACTGCAGATTATTTGAAGAAGAGGAGTTCTGTTGGATGTGGGAAGGCCTACAGATTGCAACAGCTTGATTGTCAGTGATCAGATCATCAGTAGTTTTCAAGAGATGAATGGAGGGTTGGTGTTCATCCTTTGATTTTTCTAATATGTTCCAAACTTTTTTCTTGAATTTAGATGTCAGCCTGGAGCAGAAGTTCTCCAGACCGACGGTTACTGATTTTGAAATGTGGTCTCGATTTCGCCGGATTTTCTGATGGGCTCTACGTGGGACCTGAAGGTCGTTGGTATAACCCGAACGCTGAGCCTGTTATTGCGAAACTTTTTGAAATTTGTTGGCAGTTCTGAATTGAACCAGGTGTTTTTGGCATTTGAAAGTTTACGAAGCACAGAATACAAGCTTTAGCACACATTTCACAGTGTTAGTCATGATTCCTGCTGGTCTGGACTCTGAAAAAAAAATCAGGTCCTGGAATTCTTTTGAATAGTGGTTGCAAATAGATCCCAGTTTTTGCTTTCTTATAATTGAGATTTGAGAGACATAGGCGTTTCAGTAATATAGGCGTAAAAGAACAGCAAAAAATGGAGACGACTTCCGTGCAGATCGTCATAGATAGAAAGACACTCATATCCAGGACCACGATGGTCACAAACCGAAAAATCTAAGGCACGAAGTGAAACCTGTGGAAGAATGGAATAAGTTCAGATCCGTCGTTCAGAACAACACAAATCCAAATCTGAAATGACAATCCCTCAATTAGCAAACCTCTGGATGACGTACTGCACTACCCCAAATAGGATTGTGACCATTAAAGTCACCCAACCAGCAAAAAAGGACGAGAAGTTCTCCTATCAAGACTGACAAGTTCTACGACAAACCGGGACAGAAGGAGGTATGATACAGAGAACAGATTGTCAAGACTTGTAGAGTGACTCTCGCATGCTACAGCCTGAAGGAGGTAGACAGAATGACAGGGGGGCAATACAACAAAGTTTTGTGTAAGAGAAGGCAACACCGCCACAGTCCCAACGTGTATGGTTGTGGCAGGTTTTGTGGGGGGGGAAAAGAAATTAAAGCCAGAAAAGTAAAAGGTCTTCTGGCTTGAATTGAGTTTCTTGAAGAGCCACGACGGAAGGTTTTAATAGATTGACACAGAAGCTGCAGCTCCTCAAAGTTGGAATTTAATCACGGATATTCAAATGGAATATTGTACTATCCAAGGAGCAGAGCGAAAAGAGAGAAAATCAAGGTCATCTCTCTTCAACGGATCGCATCTAATGGAGCGAATTTATAAGTTAGTTTTTTACGGAATGGTGGTGACTTGACCTCTGGCCACTTCCCGCAGGTGACAAAGGCTGGATTTGAGATGTGAGGTCTGATTTGGGAGAATTGGATTTCTTCCTCATCTCCACCATCTTCCACACTGGTTGAACTCCCTATGCCTGCACGGGCACTGGACAGAGGAGTTCGAGTGCGGGTGCTGTTTTTTAATCTGCCCAGCAGCAGAAGTTGTAGACTTGCTGTGCAGTCCTGAGGGAGGCACTTTTTTTTTGCCTCCCCCTAGGCATTCACTGTGGGTTGAAGTTGGATCCTGCTTCCACCATAGCTGACAGTTCTTCCCTTCAGTGTCTTTTGAAAAGATAAATTCATCATCCTGCAGCAACTGAACCGAGGGAAAATTATTCTTTACGGCCTAAAATAGAAGAAGCATATGAAATCTGGTGCGTCGATCTGCCCACAACCTTTTGCGGGCCTCAAAAAAGGTATCTTCTTTTCTGTTTTAACTCTTGTATTGTGATTCCTTGAACCAAAAAGAGGACATTTTCTTGAAGAGAGGGATGGTCGCCACCGCAGTTATGCACAATGTGCCGATCTTTGCACGCCCATCATGGGTTTGCCTGCAGCAAACACCGCACACCTCCTGCCCAGAACAGCGGCTCTGACATGGCCAAACCATCTGCTCTGAAACCCCTAACGGGGACGGCACATTACAGCTGAATCATGAACATTTAGGTAACCGACTTGATGACCGGAGCACACAGGGTTGCAAACGTCAGAAAAGGTTGTTGGTTCCACTCTCTCTGAACCTTTCTTTTACCGTCACCCTGCGCACCTCCGTCACACCTGGGACGCTCAGATCCAACTTGATTTCTGGCCTCTGAACCCCTATATATCTCTGCAGCGAAATCACACCTTTTGACGAATTTAACTGTTTATGAGGATCCACCCAGATCTCCTGCCTCTATCTTTGTTGCATCTCAACAGCTGTTCCATAGCTTTTTAGATCGACATTGAATTAGAAAGAGCCATTCCTCGAACATTTGACTGACTGAGGGCACCTGCTAGAACACTAAATCCTTTTGGATGGCAAAAGGCTCAGAGAAGAAAGGTCTTTCCTGCTCCGTCCCTTCCATACGACCAGAACCCAAAACCTGTCTTGCGAGTCTACCTCATAACAGAATCGCTGTCATGTTGAAAGTCCCCTGAAAAAAGGGAAGCTGCCTTCCTCTTCATTTTGGGGGATTAGTTATTTTTGAAAAAGCCAAGTGTATTTTATTATATTTCATCCCTCCTTACCCACCACCTTGGATTCCACTAAGGGCCAGGGCCAAGATCACGTCTGTTGACCCCTTCCCTCAGGCTTCAGAAGATATACAACAACAAAAACCATACCAACCCTATCCCCCCTGATCATCCCAACTCCCGGCACAGAGAGCTAGCACTACAGGTTATCTTGGCCACCGAAAAATGCTGTTTGACCCACCCCAAAAGGAGCCGATTAGTACACCCGGGCCAAAGTGTACTCCCTGTCTAGAAAGTCCGAGCAAAGTGATTGTTGAGAGCGCTGGCCCTCTCAATCACGCAGGATCTCATTCCCCTCCCGCCACAGTCGCACCGCAAACGGCCAACCGGCGATTCTTAAGGAACCACAGAGAAAAAGGAGCGTGGAAAAAGAAGACTAAGAAGGGGAGACGAAGATAGAAAAGGGCCAAATAAGGGAGGGGCATAAAACAAGAAAAGGAGAAAGGCGGGTTAGCTCTATCAGGATCCTCACCCTTACCTATATGACAGGGAATCCCTACCAGGGGCATCAACTCCTTACCACCGTTATGCTTTAGGCCAGAACAGCAACTTTGCTTTTTCCCGGACCTAAAGCATTTGAAAAAAACCCAGCCTATTTCCAAGTATTGATGGCCCCCGCCAGCAAAGCCTAAGGATCCCGGACCGCGCAAGCCCTCCGACCACGGCAAGGTCCTCAACCCCCGAGGATGAGAAACACAAAAGTTAGAACACCTTGTACATCTGCAATGTAACACAATGTAACAATCAAGAAAAGCTACCACCACCAACACCCTGAAGACAGACAATGTACAGGTAGGCACACAAAGAAGTTATGAACACTACTACATCTGCAATGATACAACAATGTACAATCAGGAAATAGCTACCACACCAACCAAACCCTGAAGTCAGACATGGAACATGAAGCTGAGATTAACCACATTTCAGCGGACAGTAACAAGTTCCGGAAAAAAAAGAAAAAAAAAAAACCTGATTGTGAAACAGATCTAAATCTACAACAGCAGCATTATAAATAACAACAGTGAGTATGGTGGAGATTGATAAACCGGGTACTGACGACAATGAAAATTCATTCAACTAGAGATTGTGGACATGACAAGTATCTGAATTGCTTAATACCATGTTTCAGTCCTCTGGACCTGGAGTCATGCCAACAGATGCTTAAAGGTGGGTTTGGGTGCTAGTAATACCTGGTAATCTCTGCATCTGTGTGCTCTGATATCCTTCATCAATGAAACAATGCATCAGAAACTTCCACAGAACTACAGGAGAAATAGTGGCACTGACCTGCATGGTGGTTCTGGTTCTTCGCGACCATCTATTTCAATTTTCTCCTCTGAACATCACCCAGATGAATCAGAGAAACCGCCCATGGGTTCACACAGTCCTGTAACACATTTATACTTTTGTGGTATGCCAAAAGACACCTCTTAGGCCGATTGTTTTTTTCTTTTTTTACCACCAACACACACATGCATACAACACATTCACACATATTTCCTCTCTTCACTCTCTCTTTTTGTTGCTTCTTGTTTTGTTGATCTGTTAATTTCCTTCTGTTCACCACCCCATGTCAATCATACTTGATCAATACAACAGTTTGCTTCTCAATATCATTCTACAATTAGATTAACAATGTGCTAGTGAATTTGTCAGTATGAATGATACATGTAGAAATAATGTAATGCATGAAAGACAGATTGATAGACTGGGCTTGGCCTAACTCCTTCATCCAAGCGTATTATACTATTAAAGATCAATCAATCCATCTCTCTCCTCTCTCACTCTCTTCACTCACTCTCATCTCTCTCTCTATATATATATATATATCTATATATATAAGATATATATATATATATATATATAAAACTCAAGCACTGCACACACATGACGAAGCAAGCCACACTTGAACTTAATTAACTCCTTTCCCCATTTTCTTCTGTTAATGTGCTGTACTAACATGTCCTCCACCAATGTTCTCCCTTGCTGTGATAGTCTAGTTGAATTCTGTCAAATCTGGATACACTGGACTGATTTTGGTCATGACTTACCTTCAACTTCAATTAAAAACTGCTTAGACGGTCAATCAATCAAGAAAAAAAAATCCTATTAATAAGTAATGATGACTATTTTGTGAATCACAAGCAACACAGCTGCAGTCCCTTGATTCATTTCTAGACATACGTTCTATGCATCAATGAAATCGACATATGACAAATGAAGGCACTCAATGCTAAAAATATTCACATAAATAAATGGAAGAAATAAAGAAGATCATTGATCCCGCCCAATGACAGGATGCACAACTTCACTGGACTGGCTATTTACAGATCACTGATCCAATGTGCAGAGATCACTTTGTGCCGAGCAGTCTGTATCTGATTCATACACAAACCCTGTCACACTTTGTTGATCCTGACATTTTTTAAACAAATGCTGAACGTAACAAATAATAATAATAAATAATAATATAAAATTCAGCTGGAGAAATCGGGCCGCGAGGCCTTTAGCCGATCTTACTGTCAGACACTAAACTGCTAACTAAAAGCAATCCTAAACGATCTTTTGATCATTCAACCTGATTTTAAGTACTTGTGACGCTTTGCATCCCGCAGTAATTTTCTATGTGTCCTATGTGGGTGGCTAAGACGCAGTGATACATCCACATTTGTTCCTTTGAAGGCTGCTAGATGAATTCTGAAACTGTTCAAGTTTCTGCATCACAAATCTTGAACGAGCGTAGTTCCACGTGTCGCTACCTATTGATGAAAAAGATTTTGTCTATGTGAGTTGACTGTATCTTTCATTAGTTTTAAATTGTGACCATTAGTTCGACCCTTGGGTGTTGATATGAAGGTGGAGGACACCGCTCATTATAGAGTTCGATCATCCATGTGTAAATTTATACACCTCTTATTAATTCTCCTCTGATTCTCCTTTAAACTCATACTGTGTAATTTCACAGCCTTCATCCGTCCTCATACTCAAGATGACCAAAACCAGGACAAACTATGTGCTCTGCGTATTCAATTCCTGTTCAATAACTTTTTGTCTTTTCCAGATGTGGGGCCTAACCACAGTTTTGCATATCCAGATGAATGGACTAACAAGAACAGTGACAAGAAGTCGAATCTGACCCGGGTCCAGAAAACTTAGGATCTGCGACAATACAGATTCTGTTGTCTTATTTAACTTGCATTTCGACATGTTTAGAAAACTGCAGACCTGAGTCAGTGCTACCATTTGTACTTACAGACAGGGGTCCCAGACTCCTTCACAGAATGCTATAGAGGGTCCAGAGGGTATAGAAGAGTCCCCATGAACAAAATTAACCAATGCAGAAAATGTTATATTTCCTTGCTTTTTTTATTATCAGCTTGATAATCTGAACATTTCAGAGTAAATGAACCTCTCTATCTCTCTCTCTGAAAACATATCTTTAAAAAAAAAAATTTTTTCTGTTAGGTGGTGTTGCTGAAGTATTTCTTTAGGAATCGACGATTCACAGTCTCAGTGTCTGTAGCACATCTCAGAAGATGTTTCTTGCGTTTTTCAATAGAGCGCCCAACCACTGAACATGACATATTTGCAGATGCGATAACCCGTGACTTCCTTTCTGCTTCGTACCCTAGGCTTGTGCACGCGATTGTAACGCAACTATGTGAGTCCATCGAATTGTTAATTAGTGCGGCGGGCGCCACAGTCTGAAAAAAGTCCCCAGCGACTGAGTAACCGATCAGTGACGTGGGCCACAAGGCGAGCCTATCAGTTTGCGCACTTCTCGGCTTACTGTAACGTTTCCGCGGTCACACGCTGTCCAGATTTGACGGCACCAATCGCGCGCGAATCTTGTTGTGAGCTCAGCTTGATCACTGACGCTCGCCCGTATTGGGTTTTGCCTGATATTTGTAGTGCGTCCCCGTAGAACTCGCTACTCATTTGTCAAGCGTCCTTTTCGCTCATAGTGCGTCATAAGACGCCACATATGATGCGGCATTGGGACCCTGCTAGTCTATCAGGACCCCAAACTCTTTCTGCATTCTGCTTCATCAGAGGAACTCTTTCCGGAATGCGAGAGTTATCATTGTATACTGATGAAGATCATGCCAGCCCATGTGAAGAACAATGCATTTAGTTGCACTTAATTTAATTGCCACCTGTCGACCATTCAAATAACTTTTTTATCAAGATCTTCATGAAGTTTACAGAGATCCCAAGCAGGTCCACAGATCTTCGTAACAAACGAATACATACTGCACAATCTTTTTCACCACATCTGGCAAGTCGTTTGACTACAAAAACGAAAGAACAGGCCCTAAGACACTGCCTGTGGTACTCCAACATGTTACATCTCAGATCGCCCAAGTAGACATTGCACCATTGACTTTAATGTACACTTTACTTTCTGCCGCTTAGGACGATGTTAGGCAGGGCGCAAATTCCCCCCCCCCCCCCCTTTCTATTCTAATGTTAATACTGATTAAATGCTAGTAGTTTGTATGTGCATAATATAGTTGTACAACTTCCCATTCGTCACAGCATGTGTTCAGCAAAACTTCAGGAGCCCAACTTCAATGAACTTCAATTTCTGCTTGCTTCTCATCCATTGGCGCTCAGCAGACAAGATAGCAGTTTAACTTTTGTCACGAGTTTGTCACGAGGCCTACAAACGTTCGACCCCACCTAGGGTGGCGGAATTACTTATTTGTTTATTGTCGTTGCTGTTGTCGTGTAGCCGCCCCCTTAGGGGGGCTTGTGGTGCAGTTGCACCTTGGTGTGGTTCAGCTCAACTTCGGTTTTTGCTTTCTCTCTCTCTCTCCTAATTCCACCGCCCGGCTATTCATCCTGCAAGTTCACGGTGGCCGGTACCTTTCTCTCGAACTTTCTGTCTATCGGCCTCTCGCCTGTCTTTTTACCTGTCGCACGTGCTTCGTTTCTTTTATTTTGGGAAGTATGCTAAACTCTGTGACCAGCATGGCAGTTGGCCGCCATTGCTGAGAGGTTAGCTCTTGACTCGAGCGGAAGATGTCTCTGGGGGCCCCTTTGCTCCAGTCCGGTTCTTTATCTTATCGTCGAGATACATTCAGTACTTTCAATTCCTGCAGTCGCCGCCTGTAGGAGAGGGACATCATTCTTCTGTTTCCGCATCTTCGCCTCTGTCCTCTCGACTGGACAGAGGGTAGAGAGAGTCCTTTGACCCGCCTCTTCGGGTCACCCAGGGGTAGCTGTACCCTTCTTCCTCCCCCTTTCCTTCTTTTTTCCTCCTCTCCGACTCCCCCTCCCAGCCACGCCTCCCCCCCTCCCCGGGGGCTTCACCTGGAGCACGAACTGGATGGTGCCACGGCTGGTCGAGGCCACGTTCTGGCTGAGACCACGGACGAGATGGTGCCACGCGCTGGTCGAGGCCACGCCTTGGTCGGGACCGTGGACTCTGGGGGAGCCCGCCGTCTCGACTGGCCGGCCTGGCCCCCCCCGTCCAGGACCTCCAGTAACAGCTACGTCCCCCTCCCCCCCCCCCCCCCCCCCCCCCCCCCCGGCAACGCTCTTCACACCCGCTTGGGATCGGGGGTGTCGGCTTTTGGGGCGACCCCCTGCGAGAACCAACCCGGCTCGGAGCACCTAGTGCGACAGGGTGCTCCCTGCGGACTTGACAGGGGGAGGGATGTGGACGCACTCCGTGTGTGAGAAAGGGGGCAATACTGGAAATATTCTTTATAATTGTGTACATTCATATGTGCTAAAATGCTGTAATTGTGATTGTGAAAGTCGTATGGTGAAATATTTATTTATAATCGTGCTGTTGTTGGGTGTGGGAGTGCTTGATTGCGATTGTGCATGTTGTGTGCGTTGGAGTGCTTGATCGTGATGTGCATGTTGTTTTGCGTTTGGGGTGCTTGATCGTGATTGTGCATGTTGTGTGCGTTGGAGTGCTTTATTGTGATCGTGCATGGTGCGTTTTTGGAATGTTTATTTTGCTGGTGTGAATAAATGTGGTGTTGTATCGTAATCTTATTGTGTGGTCTCTTGCGGAGCGTGGGGAGGTCAGTCACTCCCCTTTACTCCCACCTAGACCGATCCTGTCAGGCAGACCTCCAGGGGTCCGGGCGTGACAATTGTGGGGGCTCGTCCGGGAGTGAAGGGGTCTGGCTGTCTCTCTCTCGGTTCGCAGAGTACCTGTTTAGTTTTGTCTGTTTTTTATATGTTTAGTCAGTTTGTCGGTTTGTTTTGTGGGTGGTTGGCTGGGTGACTCTAGAGTGAAGGGAGTCTTTGTGGTGGCCTGAGGGAACATCCGGCGTGACTCGGGGGGCAGGTGAGACCAGAGGAGTCGACCGCTTCCAGACCTCCTTCCGCCGGGTACCTCACGCAGGGACGGCCCTAAGTCTTGCCCTTCTGTTGCCGCTCAGTCTTCCATTCCTGTTTTGTATTTAGCCAATTCTTTTTTTTTTTTTCTCTACCGGGTTGTTGAGTACAGGGGTTGTATCGGACCCCTAGTGTTTTTTTTTCCTCTCCGGATTTCGTCTGCTAGGTTTTTTTTTGTTTTTTTTTTTCGGCCAGCCCCACCGCACTGTTGCTCGTACTGTAGAGCGCGGTGTTGCCAGAGTGGGGGCAGCCGGACATAGTTTTTGTTTTGTTTTTTTTTCGGTGAGCCCCCCCCTGTTGCTCGTGCTGAGAGCGCGGTTTTGCCAGATGGGAGACCCGGGGAATTGTCCGCACACACGCACCACACCCATACCACTTTTAAACAAGCCCCAAAAAATATTTTTTTTTTTTTTTTTTTCTTTTTGGGGAATTTTTTTTCCCCGTATTTGGAAAAAGTAGGATTTGTTGTCATGGCGAGCCCGGGCGCTGGGGGAAAAGGGCGACGGGGCTTTGAAGAAGGGTATTAAAATTTTTATGTGTCCCTATATTGTACCGTACTTCGATAGGGTAACTTCTCCCTATTCGTCTGTGAGGTAGCCCAGTGAGTATTTTACTCCCTCTTCGCGGGGGGTCCCCGGGACCCCGACGGCACTTCCGCTCGGAAGCGCAGGAATAGGAAACAACGGGGGGGCTTTGTTGAGTCGCAGGGGGCCGAAACCTTCTCCTTCCCCGGGTTTTTCCCCTCGAAAGGGGCATCCCCAGAAGATTTCCTAGGAAAGTCGAGACCCAAAGGGGAGGGTAGAGGTATCCCCCCGATGGGAGTGGGAACCCCGCTCAGGATATCCCCTTTTGTCTTCGTTTCGGAGCGGCAGGATAAAAGGGCTGCTAGGCAGGACCCTGCGTGGGGGAAAAAACGTGGGAAGACAAGGCTCCGTCGGGAAGAGTGGATCAACTTTAAAGGGGAAGGTAGGCAGGAGGCTCGCGCAGAGGGAGACTGCGACGGGAATTATGATAAGGAAGGGGCTTTTCACGAGAGGAGGCGCTAAGAGGGGGGGCTCGCGTGGGGGAGGCGCTAAGCAGGAGGTCACGTAGGGGGGGGCTGTAGAAGGAGGCTCCGTAGAGAGGAGGCGTCAGGTAGAAGGGGGGGGCTCCCAACGGAGGCAGCAGGGAGGAGGCTGCCCCCGTAGGGAAGAATAACGGGGGGAGGTCTGCGTAGGGGAGATGGAACAACTTTTTTTCGCGGCCTCCCGCTTTGAAAAACCGGGGGGGTTCTCAAGGAGGTGTGGGTTTGAGGCCCAAAGTTAAAGCTTCCAGAGTTCGACCTAGTGGGACATTGATATTTCTTTGAGCATTTCAAAGGTTTCTTGTTTATACCAATTGTTAGGGAAAAAGGGTAGCACCTTTTTTGGATTTTTGGTGCTGCAAGGGGGGTTGCTCACTCTAAATGAAAGGGGTCTTTTGAGACATGCAGTTTGGCGCGCGTAAGCGTTTCCACCTTTCCCCAGGACCTACAGGGGGAAGTTTAGGTCCAGAAAAAGAATAATGATGAGACCCTTTGTGCAGTTTTGGGGATAGGCTGCGCAAGAGCTAGGGTACTGGGGGTCGTTAGCTAAGTGGGGGGGGGTTATCCCATTGAAAAGCTCACCACACGTGCCCCGAGTTGAGGATCCGGGTAGGCGGACACCTCAGGATTTCCCGGGCTGCGATTCCACAGCGAGGGGTTTGCTGAAGCTCGCAGGGCTTATGGGCACGCCCCGATACGGAAGGAACCCCCCACAGGATTTGGTAGCAATAAGGGCGAAACTGTAGTGGGGGGAACAAGGGAGGGATCCTCGGGGGCCTCAGCACCCGATTTTTTTTTTTTGGGTTCCCCCCCGGCCAAATCGGGGGTTGCCCTAGAGCCCCTGGAGTCATGGGGGGTCCTTTTGCTCCCCGGCCTGGCTAAAGGGGTTCCCTCCCCCCCTTTTGGTGATTTAGAGTGCCCAGTGTTTTCTTGTTTTTGGTTCCTCCTTTGGGCACACCATCAGGGGTTGGGGGGCCAACCTTTGGGATAAGGATTTAGTTTCCCCCAAGGCCGGCGGGGCGCCAGTTACGATGTGTGCGGGGGTTTGGGGGTGGTTTTTTCCTCCACCCGCCTTTCCGTACTGTTTCTTTCTCCACCCCCTATTCTGTGGCGAAGTATGGGGCCCTCGCGGTGGAGCGAACCCTCTGTATTTCCCTTATCTAGGGGAAAACTTCACCTTCGCAGACGGCCAGGGCAGTCCGTGTTACGGGGTTTGCCCTACGGCGTGTGGGGAGTCCCCCCACCGCCAAAGTAAGAAGGGAAAGGGAAATTTGGTCCCGTTCTTTAGCCGTCTGACGAGGTTTGGCAAGGGCCGATCCCGCTAGCATTTCCTCTTAGGCCCGGGACTTGGATGTCCAACGCCTGCAACAACTGGTAATCGTCCCTCGTCGGCCCGACACGCCAAGGTGAGCTTTAAGCTCCAAAAGGGGATTCTTTTTTGGGGGTTTCACCCAGGCAGATCGTGTGGCCAAGCAGCTTGTGGTTCCCCAAAAGCCTGAGAGAGTCTGTTCTCCGGCAGGCCCACGATTCCCCATGGTAGGTCATATGGGTCCAAGCGGACTCTCGAGCGAGTCAGACAGGACTTCTTTGGCCAGGGATGAACTTACAGGTTAGGCAGTACTGCCGCAGTTGCGATGTCTGCCAACGGACAACGCCTAAGGGTCGCTTGAAGCGTTTTTCCCCTAGGGTCAGTGCCACGGGTTGGGGAGGCATTCAGCAAGGTTGGGGTCGACCTGGTGGGGCCCCATTAATCCTCCATCCGATCAACGGTCACCGCTACACTTCGGTAGTGGTAGAATCTGTGAGTCGATACCCAGAGGCTGTCCCGCTTAGGACTATCGATGCCCCTACTGTTGCTGAATCTCTCAGGCAGATTTGGACGCGCACTGGCGTGCCAAGAAGAAGTAGGGCCCGGGAAGTTTGTACGGAGAGCGATCATCATCCTCTCCAGTGCTTGGACCGGATCCGGCCAGTCAGTCGTCGACTCATGAGTTGGCAGTGGAAACGCAGAGTCATGCGTTACTTTCCGTCTATCAAGGGTTCCTGTGATACGGATGCTGACTATCTTAGCCGAGCTCCGTAGTTAGCTATTGGAAAATCGTCAGAGGGACACCTCCCCTCAACCCCGGTTATATCCCTTTTTGGTCTCTGTATCAGGTGTAGTGACAGTTGTCACTTCAGTGAGGTTAACGGTAGTGAATCACCAATGGTTCGGACTGTTACTTTCATGGTTGGAAGGTTTTTCTTAGTTGTTTGATAAATGTAGTATTATGTATTTCCCCGTGTGATTCTGTCGTGGAAGGTTTGTATTGGATTCATCGTACTCTGTCGATCACAGAGAGTTGGGTTCGGTCCCATTGTTGTGAAGTTGCACATGCGACAAGGTTCAAAGAAGCACTGTAATCTCAGAGAAACAGATGCTTTTAGAAGGGGGTTTGTCACGAGTTTGTCACGAGGCTACGACTTCGACCCACCTAGGGTGGCGGGAATTACTTATTTGTTTTGTTGTCGTTGCTGTTGTCGTGTAGCCGTCCCTTAGGGTGGCTTGTGGGGCAGTTGCACCTTGGTGTGGTTCAGCTCAACTTCGGTTTGCTTTCTCTCTCTCTCTCTCTAATTCCACCGCCCGTGCTATTCATCCTGCAAGTTCACGGGGGGCGGTACCTTTCTCTCGAACTTTCTGTTTTATCGGCCTCTCGCCTGTCTTTTTACCTGTCGCACGTGCTTCGTTTTTTTTTAGTTTTTAAGTATGCTCAAATCTGTGACGCAGCATGGCAGTTTTGGGCCCCCATTTCTGAGGGAGGTTAGCTCTTGACTCGAGCGGAAGATGTTCTGGGGGCGCCTGCTCCAGTCCTGGTTCTTTTCCTTTTGTCGAGAGTACATTCAGTACTTTCAATTCCCGCAGGCGGCCTGTAGGAGGGGGGGAAAAATCATTTCTTTGTTTAGCATCTTCGCCTCTGTCCTCTCGGGGTGGACAGGGGTAGAGAGAGTCCTTTGACCGCCTCCTTTTGGGGTCCCCCACGGGAACTGTACCCTTCTTTCCTTTCCCCCTTCCCCTTTTTCTTTTTCCTTCCGACTCTCCCCCCCGCCCCCGTCCCCCCCCCTCCCGGGGGCTTTTTCCCGGAAACCGAAAAGGGGTGGTGCCCGTGTGGTCGAGGCCCCGTTTTGGCTAGGGCACGGACGGATGGTTTCCACGCGCTGGGCGAGGCCCCCGCCTTGGTCGGGACCGTGGGGCTGTAGGGGAGCCCGCCGTTGGGGCTGGCCCGGGCCCGGCCCCCCTCCGGAACCAGTAAAAAAGCTACGTCCCCCCCCCCCCCCCCCCCCCCCCCCCCGGGAAAACGCCTTTTATACCCCCTTGGGGGGTCGGGGTTTTGGCTTTGGGGGGACTCCCTCGAGGGAACCCAAACCCCGGGTCGGAAACACCCAGTCGACGGGTGTCCCTGCGGGGAAATTGGGGCAGGGGGAGGGATTGGACGCACTCCGTGGTGGAGGGAAAAGGGGCAATATGGAAAAAAATTTTTTTATAATTGTGTACATGTTAAAGTGCTGGAATGCTGTAAATTTTGATTGTGTAGTCGTATGGTGAAATATTTATTTATAATGTGCATGTTGTGGGTGTGGGAGTGCTTGATTGCGATTGTGCATGTTGTGTGCGTTGGAGTGCTTGATCGTGATTGTGCATGTTGTGTGCGTTGGAGTGCTTGATCGTGATTGTGCATGTTGTGTGCGTTGGAGTGCTTTATTGTGATCGTGCATGGTGCGTGTGTTGAATGTTTATTTTGCTGGTGTGAATAAATGGGGTGTTTGTATCGTAATCTTTATTGTGTGGTCTCTTGCGGAGCGTGTGAGGTCAGTCCAGTCCCTTCCCCACTCCCACCTAGACCGATCCTGTCAGGGCAGACCACCAGGGGTCGGTCGTGACAACTTTCAAGACTTTTTTTTTTTTTTTTTTTTTTTTGGACATCGAGAAGTTAACAACAACAACAAATCCAGAAGGAAACATAAACTTACATTTATTATTGCCTTCCCTGGTCGCAATTCTTACGGAAGACATTAAACCAGTACACAAGGGAAACAACTAGCCTCGAAATTGACCAAGTGGGGTTCTAGTCTACAGTCACATATAAAGCACAACTCTTTCGCGCTGGTTGGTCTGTTGAGTCCGAAGATTTTTTAACACCCCCCCCCCCCCCCCCCCCCACCCCCTTCGTTCTTTTCCTACTGCTTTTGCTTCTTTTCGTAACGCACTCACAATCATCAGGTTGATTTTCATGGTACTGTTTAGGCTTGGAATAAGAGAGAAGAGAGACACTGACACTGACACTGACATTTTATTGAATAAACATATATACATGTTCATTTCAAGGGGATAGCAAAATAGATTTACCATTCACACAATTGTAGTTCCACGCACATCGACATTCCAATGAAGCAGGCCAACAATAAATTCTTGAAAATTAATCACAGGATATATGAATTGAGTGAGGTATACCAACTACTTTACCAAATCTTAAATAAATGTTAGCGAACCGCCCAGAGAACGTGGACAAACGAGTCACAAGACGAAACACAACGCGTTTCGACCTCTTAGGTCTTCATCAGGTGATATATAAACGAATAAGACAACGGAAATTCACTTAGCTTTGATCACTTCAGATCGCTTTGGGTTCAGCGCAAGGAAGAGGTCGAAACGCGTTGTGTTTCGTCTTGTGACTCGTTGTCCACATTCTCTGGGCGGTTCGCTAACATTTATTTAAGATTTGTTTAGATTTCCGCCTGCAGTCGTCTCACTTTGCAACTAGATCTACTTTACCAAGCTTCACTGGACCAGGGAGTAATACCTGATGAGTGGCGAGATGCGAGCATTGTTCCCTTATTCAAAAAGGGTGACAAAACAAAAAGCAGAGAACTATAGACCTGTATCTCTTACATCCATATCAGCTAAACTACTTGAACACATAATATATAGTAGCATAATGGACCATCTTGACAAATATGACTTCTTAAATAACGCCCAGCATGGTTTTAGACAGAGAAGGAGTTGTGAGACTCAACTTATAACAACTCTCAATGATTTTAATAACTGTCTTAACAACAGACAGCAAATAGATGCAATTTTATTAGACTTTTCTAAAGCCTTTGATAAGGTTGACCATGAGGGCCTGCTGCTTAAATTAGAACACATCGGCATTGGCGGTTCTTTGCTAAAATGGGCTAGATCATTCCTCGTTGGGAGAACGCAGAAAGTTGTTGTGGAAGGGTCGTCACCCCTTTGTAAACCAGTTTTTGTCGGGTTTGTCCCACGGGGAAAACTGTTGGGGGGCCCTTGTTTTTTTTAAATTTTTTAAAAATTGACATAAGTAGAAATCTCTCCCTGGAACTATAAAAGGGTTTTTTTGCAGAGGGGGAACAGCTTGTTTAAAAACAATCAGAAGCAAGAATGATACAGCATTCTACAAAAAGATCTAAAGCTTAAAAGGGGGGGGAAAAAAAACTTGGAAAAGGGAAATTTTCACCCCAAAAATTTGCCAAGGGTTGCTTTTTATTTTAAAAAAACCCCTCCCCAAATTAGACCCAGTTTAAATTTATCCATAATGGGGTGGACAAAAAGTTTCTTTCTGCAAATTTTTTTAATCTTCATGCTTTGAAGAGCTTTTTTTTCGTTTTTTTGTGGCTATTTTTTTTCCTTTTGTATGTGGGTTAAAGTTAAAAAGGGTAGTGTAAGTGCATGGGGAAATTTCAGTGTTTTTGGGGCCTTTTGTATTTCGGATTGGTTTTAGGGTATTTGAAAGTGCATGGGGGTTTTCAGGGGGAATTTCTGATCTTTTGTCAAAAAAGGTTACCCGTTTGGGCCCAAAATTAGCTTGGTTCCGAATTATCTTCCTACAAGACTGTAAAAATTTTCCCTTGCCCTGAGAGCGAGACCGGGCCCTGTGACCAACAGATGAGGGGGGAAACTCTCCCGGGATCTCGGGGGGAAACTTGCCGGACGGCGGCCTTTTCATCGTGCATCTGGGGTTCCTGTCAAAGCAAACAAAAGAAGAAAAAAGAAAAAATTTATTTTTTGAATGCCAGTGGACAAAGTAGGAATAAAATATTTGGGTTTTGTGGATATAATCAGTCTACTTGGATAATTTGTTTAGGAAATGTGCACAAATTCCCAGCTTTAATGGATATTTATTCATGGAAAAGCAAAGCATTGTTTTAAAAACTGTTACTTATGAAGCTCAGGGCCTTTATTTGCGGGGAAAAAATTACCCAAGGGGTGAAAAATTGGAGGCAAAAATCCCAGCCTCCCCCAAAATGCGATCTTTTCCCCCAAATCCCTTGTCACAGCAACAGAGGTTTTGCCGGGTTCTTTTGGGGAAAAGGGAAAGGGCCCGGGGTTTCATGTTTGGTTTTAGCCCCCCAGCCCAAAGGGCCCAAAGGTGATTATTTTTGAGGTTTTGTCTTTTTTTAAGTTTACGGGGAAACAAGTTCTTTGGGGAATCTGGTTTTTATAGATAAATATTTTTTTTTTGTTTTTTGACTTTTTTAAAGTGTTTTAAAAAAAAATTTTTTAAGAGAACTTTTTGGGGGATGTTTACAAGACAAAAGAGTTTTCACTTAGGAGGAGAAGGGTTGATTTTTCTTTAAAAAGGATCTTGGCAGCGCCTTCAATGTGGTAGAGCATGGTCTTTTGTTAAATTACACTACTCAAAAATGGTGTTAAAAAAAATGGTAATTTTTTAAAATTTTTTGAGAGTATTTACACCATAAAAAAAATTTTTTTATGTCAGAAATATTAGATGTGGTGACTCTTAGAAAATTTTTGATGTGGTGACCTTACACTGGTTATTTTAAATTTTTTTGAAAGTTCTGAAGCGGGGGTTTGTTTTTTAGTCCTCCCTTATTTTCTTATGTTTTAAACAGACTCGCACTTGCCCATTTTTTCATGGGGCAACCCAAGAAAAAACAATTCATCCCTGGTGATGGGACTTTTTATACTGATGTGTCGGATATTTTAAATGGGGAAAAATTGCCTGGGAAAATCCCCAATAAAAAAAATGTAGCAAATGCTTCAAAAAAATAAAATAATAAAAATAAAGGTAGTAAAGGCCTCGACAAATAAAAAATTTTAAAGGGTTTTATAAAAAATGCTTGAAAAACCCAACAATACAAACAAAATGTCCCCCAAATGCCCCGACAAAAAAAATAAAAAACTAAATGTAGCAAATCCTCGAAAAAATAAAAACAAAAAACAGCTATTAACAATATGCAAAAATTAAAACAAATCAGCTCGAAACACAACAGTAACGAAAAGGGGAAAACATCACACAAAAAACAACAAAACAGTTCAAAAAAAATAAAAACAAAAAACAACAACAAAAAAAAGGCAGAAAAAACAAAAAAACATTCCAGTAGAATAACGAAAAAAATAAAAAAAACCCACCCACCCCTTTTAAAATTAAACCAAAAGCAAAAAGGGGGGGGCAAGAAGTTTTTTCCCTTTCACTAAAAGAAAATTTTCCCGTTTTTTTAACCTACCCTTTTCCCTCCCTCTCACAAAACTTACTTCCCTGGTCAGTCCGATTTCTGGTTTGGGGGGGTTACGTCAGGATTCATTCCAAGCCCTTACTGGATGAATCCCAATTTAAGGTCTGTCACCCAGTCTGCGCCCGACTCTGTCCAACCCCGGGGGCTTGCTGTTTCCCCTCGGAGGGTCAAAAAGCTGGTACAGGGTCTTTCTGTCAGTTTTCCCACCTCCAGGCCCGCGGGGTTACTGTAGAACCGTTGTGTCCGTCAAAGGGGCCTTTTACTGTCGCAGTGTTTGGGCAAACTGTCCCTGGTAAATTTGGGGGCCCAAGCACTGGTCTGTCCTAATTTTTAATTATGTCACTGGGGTACAAAGGTTGCCCCCTGCTAACTAAAATTTTGTAGCCCGCTTTTCCCTTAAGGCTGAGTGTCGAGCCCCCTAGTTTAACTAAAAGTTGCTAGTCCAACTCTCCCCAAAAAGGCCCGAGTGTCGCTATTACAAAACAGCAAGTTAGCGAACCCCCCCACTTTCAAGTCCCCTGTGTACTGCCAATTTCGTCTGTTGTTTACCGAGTGCATTTGAACACTTCTCACGCGAGGTGAAATTTTCCGCTGAGTTTCGCCAAAGTGCGCAGAAACCGTGCTTAAATAATCCCCCGACTTTATGTTTAAAAGCTTTTTGTCCAGGGGTTGCAGTGGGGGAAAGGGGAGCTCTTCCCCTCGCTTGCCCCCAAATGTTTTTTAGTGTCGTTTTGCAGGCCCTCTAAAGAGTGCTTCCTGTTTAGCAGGGGGAGAGGCGGAAACCCTTGTTTCCCAACAGGCCCAGGGAAACTGATCCATTGCCAATCTGCGACCTTTTTCCGGTAAGGTTTTTTCCCAGTCACTTCGGAGGGTCAGCAGTGCCTAAGGTACCCTTTTGTTTGGGGCCCGGGCCCCCAGGCCCCCGGTTTGGGATGTTTTCCCCCCCAAAATTTTTTTCCCTTTTGGGGGGTTCCTCCGCGCCACCAGAAGCGCTACCCCCCTTTTCAAAAAACCAGGGGTCCCCGCCTCAGCCAGGCACATTTGGAAGCTCCCCTGAACCCCCCCCCCCCCCCCCCCCCCCCCCCCCCGATATTGGCAAAAGGGGCCCCATCGTTTCCCCTTGCCCTTTCCTGGATGGTACGTCACCCAGGGCGGACAAAAAGACACTGCATTCGGGGGAAAACCGGAGCAATACTTCCAGCTAAACCCCCCAAATCGGGGTGTGGCTGCCCATGTGGCGGGGTAATCAAAAACGGGGCACCACGTAATGTTCTCATCCCCCGTGATGCATTTGGCCAAATGTTTTAATTTCTTGGGGCCCCGTTCGGATGATCCCTGGAGTTTTTTGCCGGGTACGACCCAAAAAACAAACTTTCCAGCTACCCGGTTTACCGAAAAAAACCCAAAAAATGGCCCGGGGCCCCAATGCCCCGCACACCCCCCAGCTTTCCACCCCAGTCTCTATCTCAGGCACCCTAACGCCCAAACGAAGGCCAGGGGAATTTCCCTGTCCAGGTGCTTGGGGAATTTCCCCACCAACCGCGCTTGCCCCTCTGGGTCCCTACTAGCCCTCAACACCCCAAAAGTGCCTTCAAGTGAAAAGGGGACGGCAAGGAAATTAAAAAGGAAAATGTTTTTGGAATGGCTCTCCCCCATTTTGGCTAAAAGCCTTCATGGCCTCTTTGGAAATTGGTAAAGACTGTATTTTCCCAAGCCGGGGCGTGCCCCCCGCCGATGAAAACCCACCCGCCTTTCCGTTTCCACATGGCCCCAGTTGCCATGCCATTGCCCGCTAAGTGCCCGTGTCCGGGCCCTGCCCAAAAAAACCTTTTATGAAAATGGCAAACCCTTTTTCAAATATGCCCGGAGATGGTGGATGAAGGCATGAGCTTTTAGGATACTTGTTTAGCCCCCCCACAAACCCGGAACCCAAAAACTTCTTGCCCTCTTTTTGGGGTTTTCCCGGCATGTGGAAACCCGGGCCCCCTTTGGGCCCTTCCCGGATCTGTGGGGGGATGTTTCAGAATGTGCTTGGGAGAGTTCTGGCATCCGGATTTTCAGCAGTAGGGGTTTTAGTCCCCGGGGATCTATTCCTGTTGTGGGCCCTTTTTCGGAGGGTTCCTGTCCCTTTTCCCAGATCCCATAAGGCTGTCTCGGGTTCCTCCTGAGTGGCTAGACTGCCCCAATACCCCTTTCTGTCCTAAGAAAAACCCCGGCTGACACGTTTCCAGGTGGTCCTCCCCGAGCAACCTTTATTTTCCAGCCCGTAATTGAAACCTTACTTTGGCATCCCGACCTATTCTCCCCCCATGGTCACTTTAAACCCTTTGAAACGGCCTGACCCTAGCAAATTTTGAATAACCCCAGACGATGGTTCTTTTGAATTCTTGCTGGGAAATGCTTAAATGTCAGAGGGTGGTTCGGTCCTTTCGCGGTGAAAACTAGGCATTGGGCGGATTATTGCCCGTAGCCCCCCCGCCTTGGGCCGTACCCAAGGCTGCCCCCTTGGAAACCCCGCCCTGGGGATGGGGCCTTAAATGGGATTGCCTGGTGTTTAAGGAATGGAACCTTTAAAGGAGACGGGGTCCCTTTCCTTTTCCCTTTCCCTCCCCTTTTCCGACTGGTTCGCAGGGCCCCTTTGGTAATGCCTGCGTCCCTTTTTTTGGGGCCCAAAACCCGTTTGCCAAATAGAAGCACTTGAAAACCGGGGGAAACTGGGTTGTCGGGGGGTTTTTTGTTTTTTTTCTTTAGCTAGAAGTGCAGTTGGGGTGGGGGCGTTTTCCACCAAACAGCTTTAAAAACGTCCAGATCCTGCTTGGAAAAAAAGAATGACCGTGGCTCCCCTGGAAAATTTTCCCTTTGGGGCCTCTTCCCGACCCGGGAGGCCCTGCTTGGTTTCCCCTTGACCTTAAAGGACGGCTTTCCCCCCATGGGTTTTTGGGTCTCTCCCGATAGGCATTTTTTTTCCCCCCTCCCTTTTTCCCGATGCCCGTGCAAAATTTTGTGATCGCCTCGCCCTGTACATAACTTTCTGGCAGGTCTCTGAAAGGGTGAAACCCGCAAGACTGTGACCCCATCGCCCAGTTTCCTTTATAGGGTCCCCGGGTTTGGCTTTGGGTTGCTGGAACTTGAGTTGGGTTTCAGTAGCTCTTTGGGCCCCAAGGTGCTTCCAAAATTTTATATCCTCTGGTGATTTGAGCCCCTATTTCATCTTTGGTTTGGGTATGGTGAAAAAATCTTGGGGTTTTCCCTTCCCCAAAAACCCCTCCCCGGTAATCCCGACTTTCATTTCCTACCCGTTGAGGCGTTTTAATTAGCTGTTTTTAACCCCGTTATTTTAAAACCCCCAAACCAGTTTTGTTCCCCTTCCCCCAAAACTTTTTTAGATTTGGGGCCCAAATTTCGGGGGTTTTCCCTAACCTTTGGTTCCCAAAATCCCCCAGGGAAATTTTTTTTCTTTCCCCCTTACTGAGGGGTCAGAAAACAAATTTTTACTTTCCCTCTCCCAAATGCCCGTTGGTTTGGGGGCAGGGTTGAAAACCCCCCTTTTTTAAAAAGTTACCCCCACTTTTGGGTTTCCCTTTCCCCCCCAAAGTTACTTTTTTCCCGGGGGCCCCGGTTGGGGGGCCCCGCTTTTTTTCGGGGGGGGCCCTGTTTCCGGGCCCCTCCCCGCCCCTTTTCCACTTACAGGCGCCCCCCCCCCCATCTCCATTAATACCATGGGTTTAGATTTTTCCAGCAAATCCTTTTGGACGCCCCCCTTTGGTCAGAAAAGGGGGGTTTCGAAACGACCCCCTTGACCTTTTGGTTTGGGGGGGAAAGTGCCTGGTTTTTTTCAAGTCTAAAGTCCCCCCCTTTGGTTTTTTGTTCTGTGGGGCCCTGTGATCTTTTTTTAAAGGGTTGGGGCTCCCCAGACTCTGGGGGTTTTGTTTCCCCCCGCCAGGACTCGGGGCCCAAAAACTGTGGCAATTTTGTCCGCCCAAAGGGGCCCCCACCCTTTACGAAAAACAGAGAAATCTGCGGGTGCTCGTTTGTCCCCGAAACCCAGTAACCAAATCTTAAAAAACACGCTCCTTCCTGGTGATTTTCTCCCCCATTCTGAAAAGGGGGGGGGGTTCCCAAATTTTTCCCGCAGGCCAAGAGAGCCACTTCCAACTCAACTGGTTGTCAAAAAAGTTTGGTGGATGAGTTTGGAACTGGTGGAGTCGGCGAAACAGGGGAAAATGGTTCACTGGGTTCAGGGAACTTGACTTTAAGGTTTTGTTGCCTCCGAGTGAAGAAAAGGCCAGAAATCATCCATGGGGCTGTGACCAACCCCAAATGGGTAAGGGGAGTACTCTTTCTTTTCTTCCCCCCCAAAGTGGCGGCCATTTTGGGGGGCCCTTTTAAAACTTTATTTGGCCCCCGCTGCTTTCCCAAATCAATCAAATTCGAGCAGGTCCCCACTGGGTTTGCCACAAGGGAAAGGAGATTTATCTTTGGTTTAACCCCAATTTCCCCCTTTCCCTTTCCCCGAAACACAAGCTCCACTTTCTCAATCCCGAGGCTGTTTTAAAATTTTAGCCCTATGGTCTTTGAATAAATCCTGAAAGATTTTATTTTTCCCCCCTTTTTCTAATGGAGCAAAAGGAAAATATGTGTGGAGTTACAATTAGTACCTTGTCTGTGTACAACACAGCCAACACCCAACGCTATTAACAACTTCTGTTTGTGTTAACTTACAGCTAGGGTTGTACTAACTGAAAGTGCTATACATATCCCACTCCTGACACCAATGAAGTGTTTTCAGTACACTCAAGAGATGTTCGTTTATATACCTAGCACTTCTGCACTCGCACACACACTCTACCTTACCTGGTCAGTCCAGACTCTGGCTTGGGGGTTACGTCAGGATTCATTCCAAGCCCTTCACTGGCATGAACTACCAAGTAAGGTCTGTCACACACAGTCTGCGATGCACTCTGTCCAAGCCGAGCTTGCAGCTTTCCTCAGAGGGTCAAGCAGCTGGTACACTGTCTTTCTGTCAGTGTCCACCTCCGGGTACAGCAGTGGTACTGTCAGAACAGTCCAAGCCGTTGTGTCCGTCTACGGCTGTACTGTCGCAGTGCTAGGGCAAAACTGTCTCCTGGTAACTGGAGGCCCAAGCACTGGTCTGTAGAGAATGTAAATATCTTCGTTCAAGACCACCCATCTTATTTTGCACGAAAACCCCCTTTTTCACATACAAATCACGCCCATCTCATATCAGTTTTGGCCAAAATTAACACCTGTTTTGTAAAAAAATTAACATGCCAAAACTGCCAAATATTGACAAAATTAACACATTGAAACGGGGGTTCCATGCAAAATAATATGGGTGATCGTGAACATAGATATTTACATTCTCTAAAGAGACATAAAAATTAAGGCTTATATGGTTTGACCGTCTCCAATCCCAGACCGGTTCTAATCAATATAGCCGCCACGGCCTTCGCTGCAGTTTTGTGCAACGGACCGTGCAAATCACGTGACAGCTCGCACCTCACGTGTGAGCGTTCAACCAATCGGCAGGGGGTATGACGTCATTCTTGGATGGGACTGATGAGCCTGTCGGCCTTTTCCGACCGGGATGCTAATGAGTGAGGACATGTTTTTTAGTTCACCGCTGTTTGAAACCGGTCTGGTCAAAAAGAGAGCTTAAATCTTTTGGAACCCAATCAGGTGAAACGTGAAATGACAGTAAGTGAACTAGATGATTTTTTACGTAATTGTTTTGTAGAGCAACTTGTTTATGAGTCGATTGACGAAGGGCCTTTTTATGAAGCTGAAAAAATGGCTGAAATTACACCTGTTTTACTGAAGGCCGACTATGAGATCAAAGCTGAAAATTGTAAAACTCTTTGGCAATCTTTGCTTTTAGACCATTGGCTTGAAAGAACAAAACTGTTTAAAAAAATTTAATCCAAAAGCGTCCTGGAGAATTAAAGCAGTATTCTGACTAACTGCTGTGAAAAATCAACACTAGTCGAGGGCAGACACACAGAGATAGAGAGAGCGCCGGTTATTGATCCAGGGCTTTACTGGGAGAGACGTCAGACCACAGTGCCAAGCCGTTTCCAGCTCTCCACCCTAGAGCGGTCAAAGGTCACAGTGCCAAGCCGTTTCCAGCGCTCCACCCTAGAGCGGTCAAAGGTCATCAGCAGTGAGGAGATCAGACTTTTTTGCTGCTTCGTCGCTTTGCTGTCTACGCCCCGCTTCACATACAAAGGCTGTCTATTCAGACGGCCGCTGAGAGAACTTTGAAGAGATCTTGTGATTATTGATTCAGGACTCTGATAAGCGCTTTTTAGCGGCTGTCTCGAATTTACGACGCTCAAGTTCGAACCACAAAAAGCCCCCTTCACACTCCCTGCAAGCACCCCCTATCTATTGTGTGTGTGTGTGAATGAGAGAGAGGGGAGAGAGAGACAGACAGATAGACAAAGAAGTAAACAGACAGACAGACAGACAGACAGAGATGTGGTAGTGAATGAGGGAGAGAGAAACTGATTAATTAATTTTTTCAATTTATGATTTAAATTTGGTTTAAAAAATGAAGGCCGAATTAGCTACAGAGCTTATTAATATACTTTACGAGTTGGATTGGGAGAGGGAGGGGTGATAAAGATCAGTTAAAGAACAGGTTTGAAGAATTAATTACTGATCTTTTAATCGCATAGACATGCGAGAAAATGTAAAGCATGTTATCAGTAAAATCCCAGAGTTTTGGCCTAAACCATTAGTAAAGTTGTTTGCTATATTACTAGATAATATGGCTCCTGAAGATGTTAATCTGACTGTTTTACCACCCCTGAAGGAGTAGCTATTCACTTTAATGAAGATCAGGTTTTACGATTAGAAAAGACTATGAATAACAGTTGAATTTACAAGAGAAACTGATTAATTAATTTTTTTAATTTATGATTTTATTTTGGGTTAAAAATGAAGCCCGAAGTAGTTATTAGAGAGCTTACTAATATACTTTACGAGTTGGATTGGAAGGCTGATAGAGAAGAGTTAAAGAGTAGGTTTGAAGAATCAATTACTGATCTTTTAATCACATAAAAATACGAGAAAGCGTTGAAGCTGACCATCAGTGAAATACCAGTTTCTTGGCCCCCACTGGCAAAAAAGTTGTTGACTATTTTACTTGATTATATGGCTCATGAAGATGTTGATCTGACTTTTTCTCACAGCCCTGAAGAAGTAACTATTTACTTTAATGAAGATTAGGTTTTACGATTAGAAAAGACTATGAATTTACAATTATTTTTTATTTATTTTAGATTTAAAAATGGCTGCCGAACTCAGTGAATCTGATTTAAAGAATTGTAATGAACTATTTGACGAAACAATGAAATTGTTAAACATTGATTTTAGCGAATTTGGGTTTGAGAATGATGTAGACAATATAATAAAGATAATAGTGAACTATTTAACGAAGCAATCAAAGTGATAAACATTAACTGTAGTGATTCAGAAAAAGCTAAAATATTAGCAGGCGTTATTGTAAGGCTAACATGTCTTGAAGTGTTGCGGCACTTGGGTGAAGAATAAAAGCCTGTTTTACTTACTTTTATTTACATTTATTTTTTTAATCTACGTAAATATTGTGGCTTTAAAAATGACGACCACAAGTAAATTCGAGGACGGAAAAACTATATACGATGGAAGAAATATTTAGCAGTGACAAACAATTAAGCAATATGTTCAGTGAAGTAGACATGAACATCATTAACCCACAAACGTTCATGAAAGCGTTAGCACATGCTATCTCTAAAATCCCAGAGTTTCTTCAGATGGAGCCGCCAGTAAAGTGCTGTTAACCGTTCTGATTGATTATATAACGCCTGATGATAGTAACATGCCAGTCTGGGTTTCAACTAAACAGAAAGAAGTAATCAGCTATCACGACTTTAACTCTAAACTGGGCTGACTACATGCTTACCCAGTTTAATCATGCAAGTGAGGAGGCAAAGTTAAGGGGTTCTGGCTGGTCTGAAGGGACAGTCCTTGAAATCAAGTTAAGACAAACAAAGTTGTATCCTATAGTTGGAAATTCTTACCTTCCTCTCCAAAAGAGCTAGTTTTAAAACGAGCAGTCTTAAACATACATAATTATGACAACATGTTTTTTATGGGGTGTGTTTTAGCGCATTTACATCCGTCAAAAACATAAAAACAGAGTCCCAATTTATGAACAATATAACAAAGCTGAATTTTAATAACATAACCTTTCCAGAAGTTAAAAAGTATAGTTCAGTTTGGCAAAAACAAACCAATACTGAAACGTAACCAGGGTTGTAAAAGCCGATCAGTGCCCAAGGGCTTTCTCCAAACGCTCCTACTTTAGGTGAATCCTTGAAAAACAGTAGATTTAAAACTGTTTACAATGGGCCTAAGAGTATATTATTAATCAAACAATAACAACTTATGCTATACATAAAAGGATCATCAAAGAAAGTTGTAAAGTGTTTGCTTAAAATCCTAACTATAAAAGCAGCGCCGAACATGAACTCTTTTGAAAAAGTATTTAGACTGTGAAACCAAATCCTCAACCTAAACCAGGGCTAAAGTTAGTTTTAAGAATTTACACAAAATGAAAATGACCCCTACGTGGTTTATTGACTTTGATAAATCTTCCAAGTACAAAGGCCACACAGAAAGAACAAAAAACCGATTAACCCACCATCAATCTGACTTAGCTTTTTATTGTTGTTGGGCAGACGGTCAACACAACACCCGAATTTAAAAGGGGCCCAATCGGCTGTGATTTTAGGCAAAGAACAACTTCGCAATCATTTTATCAACCCAACAAAATCTTTCAGAATGTTATACCCGAAGACCAAAACTTATGACTCATCTACACACTGTTGGATTTGCAAAAAAAAATTATTGGGCACGCAGTGGAGACCACATACTTACGAAAATTTAAAGGGGGCTGCACAAAACAAATTGAAATTTTAAAATTTAAGGTTGACCCTAAACATGGAAACTCCTATCTTCTTTCTAACAAACGGGGTTTCGATTCCATTTTTTCATGCAAGCATGACTTCGAATAAAAGGGGGTTCCTGCTTTGCACGTTTAGAAAATAAGACTTTTATCTTGATTTTTCCTTTTAGCTCTGCCAACATCTGATGGCATTTGATAAGTTAGCGGATCGCTACAAGATTTTCCAAACCAAACAATATTTGCCCTTTTTAGTGCGAAAAGGGCGCTATCCTTAAAAAAAATAAAAAAAATCGGGGATAGGTTTGATAAAGGGACCACTTCCCCCTAAGGCGCTTTCTTTTTAGTCTTAGAGGAAAAGACAAACTGCTCTGAATGAATACGCCATAAACCCGGACAAAATTACACGGAAACTTGGCGTACATGATCAATTTTTATTGGCTGACGTAGTTTTTTGGCAATCTTTCAAAATTACAGAACATGCAAAAAACTTTACAACTTAAAACCTCCATTACATCTCGCCCAGGCTTTCTTGGGGCTTTTTTAAAAGTCTACAAACATTCAATTACTTAAACGACTACCCACACCAAGTTTGAAGAGGGTTTAAGGGGGAGGTATTACTGGCCTACTCCTTACTGCAAAGCCAACAACAAATATTTAGACGATTTTTCCCCCACCAAACCATCTAACAAACTAAGACTTAGCGCCAACAATCTGAGGGATGGGCCATAGTCACCGCCCCACGAAAACTTTAAAATGAAAAAAGGGGCCTCAGATTTAATACTGGTTAGGTTTTGTCACAGTTTAACCCCTGTAACCCAGGACTAATTTTGGAAGTAGACTTAAAAATTTTTAAAAAAAGAATTAACGATCCCACAACGTTACCCCTACCCGCAGAAAAAAAAAGATGACCCATGAACCTCCTAAACTTGTTCCCAATCTAGGAAAAAACTAAATATGTAGTCATTACAGACTGTACATTTTTTTACTTAAGACAGGGAAATTAAAGCGCAGGCACAGAATAATTATCTGGCCCAAACCCCTTTATGGGGCCCATCATAAAGAAAAATACTGACTGAACCCAAAGCCACTGACGCTTCAGAAAAAGACTTCTTTAAATGTGAAAACAGTTGTTTTGGAAAACCCATGGAGAACGAAAACACAACCTAAATGTTAAATTATTTTCAAAAAAACCCAAGAAATTTAAATTTCCCTAAAAACCCATTCAAGACTTTAGAAGTTTTAAACGACATTTTTGGTTGGCATTAGAAAAAAAAAGAAAAAGGATGTTAAGTTGGACAACCATGTTTATTGGCTTTACCGTTTAATTTGTCAAATTATTATGTTAGAATTTCGTCGACATTTTAAACCCCACTGTCCCCCAGAACAAAGGTCCTTTACACAGACACTGATAGTTTTATTCTAACGCCCAAGAAGACCAAAAAGACTTAAAAAACTGAAGTAGAAAAGGACGAGGGGTGGTACCACACGACACCAAAAAACACCTTTTAAAATTCAATGTAAAAAGAAAGTTTTGGGGAAAAGAGAAGGATAATTTAAAGGCTTAAAAGAATATGTTTTGGATAAAAGATTATAGCGTTTGCCAGCCAACTTCTGTAATGAAAAACCCAAAGTATAAGAAAAAATTTTGTCAAAAAAAATAAAATCACGATAACTACAAGGAACTCTTTAAAACAAAGATTTACCACAATGTTAATTTTGGCTGATTCTTTTAGATCCCAGGGGAAAATTGAGAACTTTTCTCTTTCGCCCAACCCCTTCTTCACCCCTATCACATTTTTTCCTTTTTAAAATCTCCCACATACATGCAACACAACACAAAAGATTTATATTGCGCTTAGGCCCACTCCCGAGGAGTACAATAATTTTGTCTTTTCGCATATAAAAGCTTATACCCGTGGGAATCGGACAGGACATATAAATTGAACCTGTAAACATCAATTTCTTTTTATCCTAATTTTTTATTTTAAGTCCGTTTTTGCAAGTCTTTTTCTCGGCCCTTTGTTAATTAGAATTAAACGCTAACTTCAACCCTTTGCTTCACTTTGGAACCCCTACCTTTTTGTTTGTAAATTAACGGGAATTTAAAGATCCAACTCACCATAGCTTCAAAGGAAAAACATTTTTTTGCCCGGTAACTGAAAACAACCTTTTTCGTCACTACAGACAAAAAGGGCAAACCCTTTTTGGTTTCCAGGTAAGGAAAAATCCCGATTTTTTTTTGCTTTTGACCCGCGCTTTTCGCCGCTTTCTTTCAAAACGCTGAAGGGGGTTAAAAACAAAATTCCCCGGGATCTAACCTTGATTTGAAAGGGGGGGAAAGCGCCATGAAACTTTTATATTTTATCAACAAAGTTAATTTCCTCTATCTTTACAATAAAAAACAACTGCTGTTAACAAGAAATCACTTTCTCTAAAAAAACAAAAACTTACGTCAATCCGATTTTTATATCTTAGGAATTGGAGAATTTAAAAGATTAAATTTACGATTTAACAAAAACTTTAAATTAAGAAACCCAACAAAAACATAACTAGTACTTATTAAGAACCTAACAAGAACTTAACTTAGAAACCAATGTACTTAAAACAATTATAATTACTTACACTTAAATTGTAATTTACTTGCGCTTAACTAAAAAGTACTTTTTTATAACTAACTTAACTTGTCTTTTTTTAGTTCTTAACTGTATTCATCTTTTTAAAAACTATTTCCCAAAAAAGGGATCTACAACAGGAGGTTTCATTTTTTTTCGAAGGCGGTTCTTTTCTTTTCGTGGGGGCTTGCGGGTTTGTTGTTAGGTAGGGGGTTAGGTATTTTATGCAAAAACCCACCAAAAACAGCAGCAGAACCAACATAAGATACGCAAAATTTTTTGATTGTGTTGTTGTTTTAATTTTGGGGTTGTTGTGGGGATGAAATTACTATCTAAAATTTTTTTTTTTTGCGGTTGGTTTGATTTTTAAAATTTTTTTCCATTCAGCCATTTACGCCCCCCTAACCTCCTTTTTTAACCTTTAAAATACCATTGCGTCATTCACTTTTTTCCGCGGGCGACCTGTGGCGTTTTCTTTTCCCGTCGCCATTTTTTTTTTTCGATTTTTAATTTTTTTGATCAAATTTTAAAATGATAAAAATAAATTTAACCCCCCGAGAATGGACAAAGCAAGTCCCAAAACTGTAAAACAGTCACATGCAAGAGTTTTTTAAAGGGCTTGTTTAAAAACCGAAATTTGGATAAGTTTATTTTAATCTCTTTTGAAACAACGGCGCAATCACTTTTAAACTTTCATAAAGGTAACATTGCGACCCCCGATCTAACCATTTTTTTCCCAGCGCGCTGACCTCTTTGTCTTTTCAAAGGGTAGACAAGCTGTCGTTCATACTTTTATTCCTAAAAACTGTTTAGTTTTTCCAAAAGCGGCCCCGAGAGTATAATCTTTCTTTATGGGAGTGGCCCACGGAGTAGTTGCTGTCCCACACTTTAATAGTTTGCACAATCCATTTTTAAAACAAAAAAAAAATAAAATAATACTTTTTAAAACCCGAGTTTAAAGTTGGGTTTAAATTCGGTGCCCTTTTTGGGGGTTTTAAATTTTTTCAACCCCGCAAAATGCTTGTTTGGGAAAAAAACCCCCCAACAGGGGAAAAAAGACGATTGCCAAAACTAGTTGCAACTTTTTTTTTAGCTTTTAAAAAAAAAATATCTGATTAAAAAAACACATAGACAGCTTTTCTTTTTAAAGATTATTTTTTTATTTTTTTGTTAAAAAAAAAGGAAAAAAAGTTATCAACACATTTGCCACTCGCGTAATTTGCGGGGCCCTTGTAAGGCTAAGCGTGTTACAAAAAACTTTTTAAAAGAAGCCCGGGTGACCAGGAAGGTTAGACTTTTAGGATTTGTTTGGTTTTTGGTAAACTCATATTGCGTCAAATGACTTCTTTTACACGGGGGTTTAAACCAAAATTTAGTTCTAAAAAAAAATTAAGAAAAAATTTATAAAAGATGGGGCCGGGGTAGTTTAAAAGGTAGGGGGAGTATTTTATTTCTTGGCCTTCTCTGGGAAACAATTTTAAAAATTTTGAAATTGCGGGTCCGTGAAGAGAAGGGACGTCATAAAAAAGGAAAGGAAAAATTTGCTAAGGGAAAAGTGCTTACGGAAAAGACGATTGCCACTTAGACTTTATTAATAAAAATTTAAAAGAACAGGGGCATGCGAGCACACATTTTAGACGTTTATGAGCAAGAATGGTATTACTTATGACAGGGAAAAAGTTTCTAACAACACCCCTCCAGAACGGGTTTACTTTAGAAAACCCCAAAAAAACAGAAAAAAGCGAATTGGTTTATTGTGGGTGCCATGGGAGCAAACTAATTTCGCAAGACAATTAAAAACAAAAAAAAAACAATAAAATACGTCCTTCTTATGGACAATACAATACAAAATATAAAATCTCCTAAAGGGGATTGGAAAAGGGAAAAACTGCCATTGAAAAACGAAAAGCGCTAAGTGGAATCAGATGCAAAGATGGTTTCAAAACAGGGAATTTGGGAAATTAAAACCCTTCCCCAAAAGAAAAAAAAGGCCAGTTTTTTAACTCAGTCCTAAAAACACCCACCAAAGGACTTGCTTTTCTCCACATGGGGGGAAAATTAGAAGAAAAAAAATTTTTAAAATGCCTGACATTTTTTTGACATGGTTCAAAAACAAAAACGCTGACCTTTTAAAAAAAAAAGTCCAAAGCTGTGGCTGTGGGTTTACAAAAAATAACATGCGAGGCCCCCAAAAATATCCCAAAAATACCAGGTCGTTTGGGAAAAAAGTTTTTAAAGGGTCTGTAAACCCAAATGTTTTTAAAACATATGCTACAGTTAAGAGAGGGATCCCAGGCAACCATCGATCACAGCCCTAGTAGAAAACTTTAATAAGAATCTAGTCTGAACCCTGTTTACCTATCATATCACAGAGAAATTATGGACAGAACGCCTAAACACAGAATGGGTTAGGAGATTGCCAGCAGTCTTAACGTGCCATGAACAATGAAGAATTAAAGCAACAGGCCTTAAACCAGTGAATGCAATCAAATTAAAAAAAATTAGCATTACTGAAGATGTGCAGGGGCTCAAAAACTCTTGCCGTTTGGATTAAAAGTAAGATACTTGTATGCTCCTGGAGAGGCGGAGAGTGATGTTAGAATAAGGGCCACAGATCTAATATGGACGTAGATGTATATGAAGTTGAGCGAATTATGAAAACAGACCCACCCGTAATTATTTAAGAGAAACTCTCTCGTCTAAAAAGCCCGCCCCTAAAAGATCGTTTGTTCGTGAAGAGCTGCAAGTTGTCCCGCCAAACACAGTGATTTAACAAAAAAAATAGTGTTTATTTTTGCTAAACTTATTTTTTTGGTCTATTTTGGTTTAACTGATCATGTGTTTGTTTTCAATGTTCTGTTTAATTGCATCAGTGTCTACCTGTCGTGAAGTAAAAGTCTTTCTCCACTCCTTTTGAAGTTCAAAATTTCTGTCGTCTGTAATCTTCGCCGTCAGCCACAAGCTTATCAATTCTTCGTCAGTAATGTTTTCATCCTGTAATGATTTGCTTATTCTTAATCTAATGAGCAAAGTTTTGCCGATGCTAGAGCCACAATGGCAGTGTGCTTTTGTAATTTAGGAGTTAATTTTTTAAAACAGCACTACAATCATAGAAATAGCACCTAACCCTAAACCAAGGCCCCCTAATGCTAAAGAGGCTGGAGCCCCAACCCCGGTAGCTAAAACAGCAACACTAGATCCAACACTTACGCTAGCTAAAGCTGATGAGCCAGTAATTACATAAGAAAGGGTATTTAAAGCTTTAGCATATTTTTTTCTAGTAACTCTATACTTATCCAAGTCGCTTTCTATTTCCTTTTGATGTTCAGTTATTTGCTTTAATCTAAACTGTTGAACATGCATTTTTTAAATAAGATTATTTTTTAAAATTAATCTTGTGCATATTTCTTATTAAAATCCTTCTGACAGCACTTCATTAAGAGAGTAAAACGAAATAAAATCAACATACTTAATTAAAATAAAGTCAAGTACTGTTAGTTTGTCTTTGTCAACCATCACAGTAACCTTGTCAGATGATACATGGTGTTTATTTTGTCCCCGTTTTTAGTAATTGCAATGCCAAGCTTAAGAGGAGCAATCCAAGTTTCAGCCTTTATTTGTATGCCTCTGATTAACGTATGTTCTGGTAAACTAGTATCGCCCTCCCTCGGAGTAATAAATAAGCGAAAAATCATCGTCATTTGCCTAGGTAGCGGCAGTAGCTTTGGATTAAATTCTAAGCCGACGGTGTCATTCCCCACTTCAGATAAGGACTTCTTTCTCTGTACGTATATTCAGAACCCTGCCAAGTTATTTTAATCTGTTTTTTTTTCTGTTGTGTTCCTGGAAACCAGGCTAACAAGATAGGGCCTCATTTAAGGCTTTCTAAAATTGTTTTCCTTATCAAAGTATGCATTAGGACTTCGTTAGTTCAAACTTTAAATTCCAAGCAATTCAAGAAGCCCAAAAACTTTGC